>PVJO010003977.1:0-115355 GCA_004026905.1 Hystrix cristata
TGCAGACCGGCGGGCGCCGCAAAGTAAAGTGAGGAAAATGCAAGGAATGTATGCAAATCAGCAATGCAAACAAGCAGCTAGTTAAGCTTCTTCCTGTATCTATCTAGGCTACCTGCCCTCAGGGCAGCCCACACTCTAGATCCAGCTATCTCTCACCACATGAGGCTTTGGGGGGACATCTAGACACAAACCATAACACCATGCCTAGCTCTGAGGATGTGTATGTAACTGATTTTAAGCCAATCAGCACATTGCATTTTCCTGGCCATGGTGATTGATTTAGAGACAGTCACACAAATCAAGCAGAACCAGTAAGAAGCTCCTAAAACTTCTGGGAGAGAAACAAGTCTTCGTTTCTGAATTTCAATTGGAGGAGAATAGAGTGCAGCCTGTTGCTAGCATCATGTTACCACATGGAACTTGAGGCCACTGCAGAGAGAGCAATGGAGAGAAACCGAATCTTGGGAATGCTGTTTGAGCTCTTAAATCCAGCTGTGCCTAAAATCATTTTTAACCCTGAACTTTTAAGATAAATGAGTAAAAAAAAATTTCCAGCTGAAGTAAGTTTTGATTGGGTATTCTTTCACTGAAAAGCAAAACAGAAATCCATGAATCCCCACCATGTACTGTGATTGTAGATTTGAAAAACACACTCAATGAAGGTAAAAGTATAAACCAAGTGATACATTGGTGGACTCTATTTCTATGTTTCCTAAAATATCTAGCATATGCTGGACCCTAGCTTCCCTAGGTGCCATGTGTGTGTTTGATCAAATGAATGGACACAGACAGAATACTAATAACTGGAAATCCCTGGATTTCAAAGCACCGTCATTGAAATTGGAACCTCTAGAGCAAATACACAACTGCCAATTAATACTGAATAGATTGAGATCACTAAATCCTGAGCTACAGGATAAAATCTCTGTGAGTGCAGTGGCTCTCACCAACCAAGCTCTTGGCAAGGCAGCCTGTATCCTTGAAGCAGAAAACAGACTGAACTTAAAGAAATGTTCTTGTCCGTGGTCCCCAATTTCAGATGTACTTCAGACCTGTAAACAGTCAGACTCTGCGCTTCTGAGTGCCTCCCACTGCCAAGGGTCGTAGAGGTGTGGACTGAAAGGGAAGCATGAACGTACAGAAGGAACTGATGGAGGACCTGAGGTCTGTGGCAGAATCCTCCTGACATTAGCAAACCAAGCATCCTGGAAACTCTTTTCAGCCAAGGAAGGCTCAGAATTCCAAGAAAGAGACATCCCCACAAGACCCAGAAATAAAGAAGAAACTGAGATATGAGCAGGAATGGCTTTAAAAGCCTGTAAATGGAGCGAAGTTTTGTTTTCATGCACCGTAGCCTATGTTCTCTCTCAGAGGTCCAGAGCTCCTCCGTGTCTTCAGTCGGAGCACAAACTGGTCAGAAACACCTTTGTATGAAGTATTTGGGGATGTGCACAAGTACAAAGGCACTAAGAATAGAAAACTAAAGAAAAAGAGAGAAGCTCAAAAGAAGGCCAGCATTCCATTTAGCTCAAATGGTGATACCACCCAGGCACTGGCAAGGTAATCTCAGAACCTCCCTCTCTGAATAAAGGACGGAATTCCTCTGCTGCAGCTATATTCTTAATTTCTGACTTTTATTATTATAATACAAATCTCTCTGGAGAGAAACTAGCTGACACTAATTATCATCAGTCATTTGCTCTGCTCTGTCACTGCAGAAGAAAATGTAAAAACTAAGAAGGTAAATATATGAAGATGAGGCACAGGGACACCACTGAGAGGGACTTATATTTGGGCAAGTGACACCGGGAGGGGATGATAGCACAGACTTGGGGGACAAAAAGATCTAGATTCAAGTCTTGACCACATCACTTACTTACTGTTACCTTAGTTAATTACTTCTTTTGAAATTCAACTACTTTCTCTATGAAGTGGGAATATAAATACCTACTTTCATGGCTTTGATCACAGCACCCATCTGTCCCCTGCTGACTCCTATTGGCCTATATGCCCGTGTCCCTCCTCAGGGGACGCAGCTGCTCAGGTGCAGCTTCTGCTCTGTGTCAGTGAGCTGGGGAGGTGCCCCGTGTCTGGCTCCCGTGACAACCATCTACATAGAGCAGAAACTGCATCAAATGTGCCTCCTATTGCTTCATACTATGAGTTCTTCCTCTGTCTCCACTGAAGTGAGAAGACTTTAAGACATGTTATTAGCATTCTGTACTCAAGTAATTTTCTTTCCTGTATGTCCATAGATCCCTTTTGCAGATTTGTGCTGCTTCTCCCTTTGTGTGCATTGTTGTAATAAAACAATTCATTCAGGGAGAAAAAGTGGATTCAGGATATGCATCTTATTCGCGGCACTCTCGGTGCTGAGAAAACTTGGTAAAGGATAAAGAAGAGGGATCCGAAGGGCGCTCACCTGGGAGACATAGAAATGCTGAACTTGGGTGGGCCAGGGAGAAGCAAGGGGAGCGCAGGAGTCGCCCTCCATGAAGAGCAGAAATAAAGCAGGCAGCAGTGAAAGGGAAATGGACAGGCGACACTTGTACTTTCCTCAAACCAGTTTCATAAACAGGAAAATAAATTTGAATGGATATAAGACAACAAATGTGATGCTGCCATTAAACAAAATCGAATCCAAGGTAAAAGTATTTCATGGGGATAGAAACAGTCACTTTCTAATAATGAAAGTTGCATTCCATAGAGATAACACAATCATGAACTATTAGGAATCAAATAACAAAGCATCAACATTTGTAAAGTAAAACCACAGGAAATACAAAGGGAACTGACAAAACTATGAAGATAGTAAGTTTCAAAGTACTTCTTATCTCTCTGACAGATAAAACATATGAAGTAAAAGATAAAATATACAAACAATGTAATAAAAATTGTATCTAGGTTGCCATGGGGTGCGTGCAAAAATTAACATCATTTTGGCCTAAATTTCAAGTTTTCATAATACAAATCACATTCTAAGATCATAATAGAATAGAAAAATAAATAAGTAGCAAACATAGAAACACAAAAGCCAACCACTTGGAGAAAACATCTCTCCTAATTAACTATCAGGTCAAAAACAATAAATATATTGTAATTGTTAAATATCTAAGAAAAACAATAGCATTACCAATTAGAACCTGGATACATTCAAAATTGTGCTGAGAAGAAAATTAATACTCTCAGCCTAAATATAGTTTAAATACAAAGCACTTAACACAAGAAACTTAAAAAGAAAGAAAAAATGTTTTATGAAAAATGTTCAAGAAATGTATAAACTCAAAAAATAATGAACTGATAATCAACAAATAATAGAACAAAATATTTTAAGAACAGATCCTTTGGAGAAATAAGCCAGTGCTAACTAATACATCATTAGTTACCCTAGTTAGAATAAGAGAAAAAGTACAAAATTATAAAATTAAGAATAGGCAAAGGAAAAACACAGATACAGAAGAAATCTAAAGACACATAGTAGACAATGTGTGAGTAACTGTGGTGGGGTGATTGTGGTCAATTTAAACAGGAATGCCCAACTGAACAGAGTTATTGTGGTTCTGGGCGAGATGGTTCACCCGAAGATTACCACTGACACAGCATAAAGGAGAACAGGAGTGGGTGAGTGCAGGCAGCTGGTTCCCAGGAGAAGCTTTGTTGAGGCTGGTTTCCCAGAAGTGAACTCAGCTGTTCTTGTCAGATGAGGAGTTCAGGGCCTTGCTGTCATGGGAGATGGCTGCTATTTTTTCAGGGAAGCTCTGGTCTTCATCTCTGCTGCGAGCATCGTATCCTGGTTCCAGTAAAGATTTCTTCAGCCATTTAGTGCAGACACAGACACACATGGGACATTGCTGTGGGGCTCTTAGCCCTTGACTTGATCTTTCAGGTCTCCAGTGCATAGACATTCTGTACTTTTCCCGCATTTGGCTTGTGTGTGTGAGTATTGTAATGTGTAAATGTTCTGTATTAAATCTGCTCTCTTGCAAACCATTGACACTAGAAAGGTAACTAGTACAGTAACTTTAAGAATATGAATGAAATGTATGATTTTTCAAAGTAAAATATAAAATACCCAAACTGGCAAAATAAAAGAAACTATGGCAGAAACTAAGAATTATGGCAAAAACTACCCTCTCAATGTCCGCTGTCCATCTAAATTACTATAGCTAGAGACTTTTACATATGAATTCTAGTAATTCTAGTAACTATTTAAGGGGTAGATAAAGCTAATACCTTGAAAATTATCCCAAAAAAGTGTGCAAAAGAAAGGGTGAATAAAATAACAGGCTCACATTTTAAGAAAAAAACTGTGTACCAGGCATGGTGACACATAACTGTAATCCCAGTGCTTGGGAGGCTGAGGCAGGAGGATCTCTGTGAGTTCAAGGCCAGCCTGGGCCACATACTGAGTTCAAGGTCAGCCTGCACTACATGACAAGACCCTGTCTCAAAAAAAAAAAAAACAGAAAGAAAGAAAGAAAGAAAGAAAGAAAGAAAGAAAAAGAAAGAAAGAAAGAAAGAAAGAGAGAGAGAGAAAAAAGAACAAGCTGTGGGGTGGGAAATATTATTGTGGCCAAACTGCAACCTATCCCACTCTCACATCTACAGGTGTGGTCTTCTGACAGTGTTGGGTAACAAAACAAGATTTAGGACATTTTGAAAGATTGGAATCTAAATATATTCTTTATCATGATAGAGTTAAATTAGAAATTAATAGCAATAAATGTGGAAAAACATTGACAAATATAAATTGATATATTTCTAATAATGAGTCAAAAGAGAAATTGCAAGGTAGAAATATTAATAGTAATAATATATGAACATTAATGGGATACAGCTGAAAAAGTGATGATCAAGAAACACATAGTTTCAAATGTTCACATCGCAAATGAAGTTTTTGGTTTTTTGGCTGTTTTTGTTTATTTGTTTTTTTTACCAAGAACATGTATTGGCACATTGTATACATAATGATCACATTTATCATGGTTATTTTGTACCTGTACATGATGTATCTTGTTTCCTCCCCATCCCTCCCTTCCATTCCCCCCTTTCCTTCTTTACAGCAGGTTTATTTACATTTTTCCATTTTTTCCCTTTCCCCTTTCTTTCCCTTTTCCTTTCCTTCTTTTCCCCCTTTTCCCTTTCTAGTTCTCCTCTCTTTTGAATATTATCTTTCTTTTACCTAATATCTATTATACCTCTTTGTCTTTATGTACACTTATGGTTTCTCATATCAGAGAAACAATTTGATGTGCACTCATGAGTGACTGATTTATTTCACTTAAGAGTATGTTCTCAAGGTGCACATTTACCTACAAATGACTCTAGTTTATCCTTTTTATGGCAGAGTAGTACTCCACTGTGTAGAAAAATCACATCTTCTTTAGCCATTCATTAATTGTTGGGCATATGGGTTGTTTCCAAGACTTAGCTATTACAAATTATATTACTATGAACATGGTTGTGCATATATCTCTATGGTATGAGGTGTTCAGTTCTTCTGGGAAGATACCAAGCAGAGGAATAGCTGGATCAAATGAAACCTCTAGTTTTAGTTTTTTGAGGAGTCTCTATATTGATTTCCATAGTGGTTGCACTAGTCTACATTCCCACCAACAGTGGAGAAGGGTATCTTTTTCCCCACAGCCCCACCAGCACTTGTTGTTGGTTGATTTCTTGATAATTGCTCTTCTGGAGTGAGATGGAATCTTAGCATTGTTTTGATTTGCATCTCTCAAATGACCAGTAATGTTGAACACTTCTTCATATGTTTATTTACCATTTTTATTTCTTCATCTGAGATATGTTTATTCATTTCAGATGCCCAGTTTTTGATTGGGTCTTTAAATTTGGGGGGTATGATTTTTTTTGAGTTCTTTATATATTCTAGATGTTACACCTTTGTCCGAGGGACAGCTGGCAAAGATTTTTTCCCAGTCTGTGGATTTTTGTCCTGCTCTATTGGTGATTTCTTTTGCTGTGCAGAAGCCCTTTAATAGGATGAGGTCCCTAGCACTGATTTTTTGTATTGTTTCCTGTGCAGTCTGGGTTCTGTTCATAAATTTTTTTCCTATCCCTATGTCTTCAAGAGTTCTTCCTATTCCATTCTCCAATAGATTTAGTGTTTCTGTTTTAATGTTTAGATCTTTTACCCACTTCAATTTTAGTTTAGTACATGGTGAGAGACATGTGTCCAGTTTTAGTTTTCGGCGTGTGACCAGCCAATTTTTCCAGCACCATTTGTTAAAGAGGCTGTCTTCCTTCCAGTGAGAGTGTCTGGCTCCTTTGTCAAAGAAGAGGTATTTGAATGTGTTTGGAGTTGTTTCTTCATCTTCTGGTATGTTCCACTGATCCTCGGGTCTGTCTTTGTGCCAGTGCCATGCTGTTTTTATCACAGTAGCTTTATAGTATAGTTTCAAGTCAGTGATTGTGATGCCCCCCCCGACCCTCTTGCCCAGGATTGTTTTTGCTATTCCTGGTCTCTTCTGGTTCCAGTTGAATTTCATGATTGTTTTTTTCTAATTCTGTGAAGTATATTAATAGTACTTTGATTGGAATTGCATTGAATCTGTTTAGTAATTTAGGAAGTATGGCCATTTTCACTATGTTGGTTCTCCCTACCCAAGAACATGGTCTATCTTTCCATTTTCTGATATCTCTTTCAATTTCCTTTTTTAGAGTACTGTAGTTTTCAATGTAAAGATCTTTTGCTTGCTTTGTTAGATAGATTCCTAAGTATTTATTTTTTTTTTTGATTCAATTGTGAAAGGTATATCCTCTCTTATTTCTTTCTCAGTGAGTTTGTTATTTGTAGATAGGAATGCTATTAACTTTTGGGTGTTGACTTTGTATCCAGCTATACAACTGAATTTAGTTATTAAATCTAGAAGTTTTTTGGTGGAATTTTTGGGGTCTTCTATGTGGAGTATCATGTCATCAGCAAATAATGATAGTTTAACTTCTTCCTTTCCTATCTTTATTCCTTTTATTTCTTTCTCTTGCCTAATTGCTCTGGCTAATGTTTCCAGAACTATATTGAATAGTAGTGGTTGAAGGAAGTTTTAAAATGAAAAATCTAAGCTTCCACTGTACAAAGCTAGAAAACAACATGCAAATTAAGTCAGATAATTATATGCCAAAGTAGAAGAAAAGATACAAAAATCAGAATGGAAACTAATAAAATAGAAAATATATTATAAAAAAATTTTAAATGAGTTGGTTTCTGAAAAAAATAATAAATTAAAAACCTCTACTAAGACAGAAAAAGAATACAAGTTTCCAATATTAGAAATCCAAGTAGGAATATCATTACCAATTTCATAAACATTACAAAAAGAGACTATTATGAATAACTATGTCAATATGTTCAACAAGTTAGAAAAAATAGATGTTTCTTAAAACACAACTGTAATAACTGGCAAGAGTCATTATAAAATATGAATAGCTCCATAACTAGTGAACAAACTGATTTGTAATTTTAAAATGAATTCCTGCAAAAAAAACTTGGAAAACAGATTATCTCACTAGTGAATTAAAAAAATATATATATCATTTGATTGTCTCAATAGAAACATAAAATTATTTGACAAAATTTAATTCATAATTTTAAAACTAAGAACAATGCTTGCCTAGCAAGCACAAGGCCCTGAGTTCAATCCCTGGCACCAAATAAATAAATAAATAAATAAAAATTTTAAAAAACCTCCAGGAACAAAAAGAACTTATAAAAGTAATATATGAAAAGCAAGGCAAAAATGTCCACTATCACTATGTCTATCCAACATCATACTGAAAGTCCTAGCCTATAAAATAAGGAATGAATATATATATTCATAAAAATGTAAAAGGAAGAAGTAAAATGTTCATGCATAAATATGACTCTATACAAAATCCTAAGAAATCTACAATGAAGTTATTATGATCAATAAATGAATTTAGCAACATCATAGCATACAAATTCAACATACAAAAATCAAGTATAGCAGCAAATAATTGGAAAAATTAAGGAAAAATTTCAACTACAATATACTCAATAAACATACTTTAGTAATAAATTTAACAGGAGATGTGCAGTTAGTACCATTTTAATGGCTTCATTATTTTAAGGAAAATACAGTGGTACCTCGGTTCATGAACTTAATTTGTTCCACAATTCTGGAAAACATGACCACATTTATATTCATGCAAAAAAGATGGCCACAGTTGTGTTCATCACCTGATGCAGAGTTCATAAACAAAAACAAAATGTTGTCAAACAACCTAAGTTGCAAACATAAGCATTTGTGAACCGAGGTACCACTGTAAAGAGATCTAGAAGTAGCAGAGGCCAAGCGTTAGAACTTAAATGCCACAGGCACGGTTGGTATAACTAACATACTAGGAAATGGGAATGAAGTGACTACTAGACTGACTGCACTCTGGGGGATTCGGGTAATGGCTAATTGATCAAGGCAATGAAATTGGTTAACAGCATAATAAAAAATTACCGTATCTATATAGTTAGAAACACTCTCATCTGGTAGAAAGACAGCTGGTGAATTGCCTTGTGGGAAATCACATCCTTTGCCAGTTCCTAAACTCAAAGTCCCTCGAAAGTGAAGTCCAGGCTCTTGCAGAAGTTTGCTGCAAAATATCCACAAATAAACAATGTAAATCTTTCCACAAGTCTTGCCTAAAAAGACCCGTGGTCATTTATTAGGGTAGCTTTGCACTGGAAGGAAAATATGTGGAACATTTGGGGTTACTTGATATTGGCTCTAAATTGAGATTAGTAATTCAATCATTGTGGCACAGTATTCAATACTGGAGACTTACGGAGACCTGGTGATAGTTTGGGCCTGAAAACTCTCACAATACTTCCAGTGGATCTACAAACTCACTCTGCTTAACCCAGTTGCCTGGGTGGATAAGCAGCATAGGTACACTCAGCAGCCGACTCCCACACTGACTCCCAAAATAAAAGCAATTTCTTTGCCTTGCATTGCCTACCAGAATGAAAGAGATGTGATGTTTTATAAGCCTCCTGGATTTCGATGGTGACATACACATTTGAGCCGCTGTTCTGAATTATTTACTGAGTGGCTCACATGACACCATGCCCACCCCCAGTTTTATATGGCAGAAGAGGCAAACGAAGCCTTTTAGCAGGTTTGGTGAAGTTCAAATTGTTCACCAATTAGATCTGTGGCCCAGCAAATACAAGGGTGCTCAAGCTATCTAAGGCGAATAAGGATAACATATGAAGCATCTGACAGTCTCCCAAAGGAAGATCATAGCACAAGATCCGACGGCTTGGGAGCAAGTCCGGACGACCCTGTGAACTTAACCATTAAGCTTTTTGAGAAACAACTTTTGGCTTATAGCCTAGAAAGACTGAGTACCAGACTATGAAACAATGGAAGACCAGATAAGAGCTGTTACTCATGAACTTGGTAGTATCTGATCCACAAAGCTGCAAGGCCGGGCGGCTCCATCACGGAGTAAAATTCTGTACACAAAACTGATTTTTAGAAAATTCTGCAGGCACAAGAACATTGCATGAGCAAGCAGCTGAGACTCCTGTGTCATCTCTCCCTCTTCACAGATCTTCAGCATCATGGAAAATCTTTACGACCACTTGGCAAGAGATAAAAACTTAAGTCTGATTCACAGACGGTAGGTACCACATGAAATACCGGGAGAAGCCGAAATTAACCCTACCCAGGCCTCCTCCAAACACGGTAATGAAGGGAGATGCTCCCCATACTCAGACCACTGACCGGTATATTTTGTCATCTACTTTTTCTGGATAAGATTACCAGAAATTCATGTCTACATTGATCCTTAGGCAGGAGATCTTGATTTGGCTCTAAGGTCAGTGTCTGGGGAAAGGGAGACTGGTGACCAGGAGGCCTGGAGGATGAACCTCTCAAGATGGGAACAAATCGTGCATGTATCTGTTCTAACCGGATTGCTCACTCACCACAAGTTATCATAATCAAGTGGACAAAATAAAACCTGTTGCTGTCCTCTTTTGTATCCACCACAAGGTTGTGCAATAGGCCTCTGAATATAGTGTCAGGGACAGAGGTTATGCATAAGCTCCAAAAAGACCTCCCTTCATGGAGTCTCACGTGCCTACCAGCGCTGCTGCGTGTCACTCGCCCACAGCAGGCCTCAGTGCTGAAGGACCAGCGCGGCGCCATCCTGGGAACCGCCCAGTTACATGGCAGAGGGCTGATTACAAGGGCTCTCTCATCACAGCAGAGCGACAACTTGTCCTTGCTGAAACAGACCTTTCTACTGAATATGGATCAACCTACTCTGCCCACTTTTGCCATCTGTAGGATTATGTAATATTTATTCACAGTCTTATCATCCCTTAAACATTGCTTCTAACCAAATAACTCATTTTCACGTCCAAAGAAATAAAACAGTGGCTTGTGCTCATGGAATTTCAACTTGTCTTGTAGCATATCCCATTGCCTAGAAGTGGCTAAACTGATAGAATTACAGAATGGCCTGCTGAGGACTCTTAGAGAGCCCCATGAGAGACAAGCCCCGCAGGGTTGAAGGGCCACCCTAAAGGATACTGTTGCACCCACACCCAATATATGGTACTGTGTCCTCCATAGTTCATGCACATGGGTCTGGGAATAAAAAAGTAGAAGTGGAAAAAGCCCTCTCGTTATTACCCACGATAATCCACTTGAAGAATTTGTACTTCTTATCTCTGTACTTTGCAAGTTATCCTACTTTAAAATGTCTTAAATCCAAAGAGAAAAATCTTGCCACTGGACAACACCATGGTCCCACTGAACTGGGTCAAGACTGATACCTCGTCATGTTGGACTCTGCTTGCTAGTGATCCGATAGGCAAAGAAGTGGATTATTCTTGTGCTCAAGGCAACTAATCCTGACTCTCCAGGGAATACCAAATTGCTGCAGGGTGCACATGTCTCGTATGGAACCTCTTCTACCCCATAAAGGCAGGTCTTGAGGGCTAGCAAAGACTCAGATTGTTTAAGCTAATAACGTTGACCAGCTGTTGCTAAAACTCAAGACTGTCACACAGCATGACTGAATAATAAGGCTGATGCTCCCTTTCATAAAATTAACACAAGGAGAATCAAGGTTTGAGTGTAGCTTGGGGCTAATACAAAATAAATAGGCTGTTTACTTGATTTGATCAAGAAACTACTCATTTTCCTGTGAAATTAAAAAATCTTCTATTGTAAACTAAACATGTGAATATGTCAATAGAAACTATTTTGGTTCACCAGTTCAGAGTACAAATGTCCCGCAGAATTGGTTGGTCGATTAAATGATTTTGTAAAATAAAGCAATATTTTAAAGACCCTAGTCTCGACCCTGGTACATAGAGCCCAAGTAGCTATTTCCTGGGGCATTACCACATATTTACGCAAGAGCTCCCCAGTAACTAGAGATCTCCCAGACTGAACTGAAATGGGCTTCCTCGGCAGACAGCTCCATTGTCAAAGGAGTACATGAAGGAGTGAGGGAGCACAGTTAGGAGGGTGTCGCCATGCAAACAGGAGGCCGGAGCAGACAACCGCCATTGTCCCTGCCAGTCCTGCTGGTGCGGTCTCTTACTCGAGGGTGTGCTCAAGCCAAAAGCCAGCCCCTCCTCTCCTCACCCTTCTCAGTGCCCACGCAGGGTGCTAATCACAAATAGGATTGAGCATTATGACATACAGCCTGGAAACTTCAGATTTATCTAACAGGTTGCTTTTAGGTAGACACATAGAAATACCTTTTTTTATCCCAAACAAAACGGCTTTTTTTTTTTTTTTTTTTTGCTTTACCACAAACTTACTGCAGTCTCTGGAAAGTCATAATAGTAATTTTAGTCACCTGCCAAATGTGTGAGGACTCACCAGTGGTTCATTTATACGTAAAAATGACCCATAACATAGGCACTCTTATCATCATTCTCCCTATTTCACAGATGAGCAACTTTGAAAAATTAAGTGATTCGTCCAAAGCTACATAGCTAGTTAGTAGTAACCATGCTGAAACTGAAACCCAGCTTAGTGAAATCAAAAGACACACCAGTGTGCCCCCAAACTAGTGCGCTAATGATACTGGTGCAAACACTACATCTGGAGGGCAAGGCTGTGCTCCATTCTGCCTCCCTACAACAGTGAAGGTCACTATTAGCACCTACAAAAAGGCATAGAACAAGGTGTTACACATACGTAATTCGTTTAATTCCCACAACCATCCAATGAGGTGCATATTATTATAATTCCCATTTTACTGACAAGAAAACTGAGGCAGAGCAAACTTACTTCAGTGCTTGCCCAATGTAGGGCAGATCTAAGAGACAGAGGCAGAGTTTTCACCAGGTCTGGCCAACCTCCAAAATGATTTCTATAACCTTCACCAAATTGTTCTGATCTACTTGTCCCCATAGGACCTGCCAAGTTTACTTATAGCGTAGTAATTCATGGATCAAGGAATGAAATATTCCCCAAGAAAATTAGGAGGTTGCAGCCAATAGTGAGTACAGAAGAAATATTGCAGAAAATTGTGGCGCTATCCTGTGCTTTTGAGAATTCTCTTCAGAGAAGATGCATTATGTTACTTTATTATTTTAAATAAATTCTCAACGAGCTATTTACCTGTCAGTCTGTATCTGTAGGGATTGTTTTTGTAACATCAGATAAATGAGCAATTAGAGAGTTTAAAAACCTCTTAAACATGGTGGAGCTTGTAAACCTGATCTCCCAGAAATGGTAAATGTCACATCAAATGTCTGCAGCACAGGCTTCCTGTCTGTGCTTCATTGCAACAGCTGTATCACGGCACTGCCTGTCATAGTCTTAGGACATCTGCCTTCCAGCAGAATGGGAAATCAGGGGCCTGGGACGCAGGTCACTTAGATTCTAGGCCCACTTGTCCCTGGGTGACCTTGAAGAAGTCAGCGTTTCTCTGCTATTTTGTTAATAATGGAAGATCAAAATTAGATTAAGAGCACCACGATCTCTAACATTCGATGGCTGTGTGAACCTATAACTTTGACTGTGCATCGCTTTATGCTTTACAGTTTCCTAGGCAGAATCCTAAACCAGGGCAAGTTTAGCTCTCAGTAAATACTAGTTACTGTGATTGTCATTATTTGACAAAGCATAAAGTATACATAGCAAACACAGCAGAATCATCACCTAAAATTCTACCACTAGAGGTCCACTTGTTTAGTTTTAAAAATATCTGACAGGGAATGCTTAAAGACAATGGGACTTTTTTTAAATAAAATTCTTTAATAAATCACCATGTACAAAACACAGATATGATTTTTTTTTCTGTACGAGTCCTGAGAATGGGGTGCAGGCGAGGGAACGAGCAGGGGTGTCCCAGAGATCCCGCACCTAGCATCTGCTTTGCCCTTACCTGGGCTCAGAGACACTACCTCAAAATCCCAGGAATCCTCAGAGGACCATTCAAAATGCCTGTCGACCAGGTCAGACTTTGTAAGGATTAAAGAGCCAACAGAGATCAAACTGAGTGGTTAGGAACTGAGAAGTAAGGGATGGGTGCAGAGGAGGATGGAAGAGAAAAGAATGAGACTGATCTTTACTGGGAACCTTCTGTCCACCAAATAGTTTGCTAAGTTCTTTAAATGTGCAGTAAGAGGAGGGCACTTAAATTATACATATTTACAGAGGCCGGCTACCCTTGTTCAGCTTTCTGAAGCCAGGCCCTCCCTGTGCACAGATGCCACCGCCCTCTACACGGGATATTGCCCCAGGATTCTTCTGCACTCTCTTGTCTCAGTCACCTCTCACATAGCTCACAGCCCAAGTTTTCTAATGGCTTTCCCACTCATCCACAGTGTATCCTCCAACTAACCACCAAAGACCCCTTTCTCGAAACACAAGTCACATCTTCTCTCTACTCCTTCACAGCCTGCAATAATTCCTTATCATGCTCCCAAGTAAAAGCCAAAGTCCGTCACGAGCCTCCAGGAACCACATGATCTGAGCCAAAATCTCACTACCTGGTGCACTTCCTCATGCTCTTTCTGCCTCAGCCACGTTGGCATTCTGCTAGGGGGAACAAACACGCTCCTGCCTCAGTGCCTTTGCACTGGCTGCCCCTCTTCCTGGAGTGCTTTCCCCTGGGTATCCTCATGGCCTTGTGGCCTATCTCCTGCAAGCCTTCGCTCCAGTGTCCCCTTCTCAACAAGGTCTACTCTGAATTCTCTATTTAACATTACAGCTCCCTCCCCACTTCAATCTTTCTTCTTTTTATGTGAATCCGCATGTAGATGTTCTACCTGGTGCCTCAGACTAAGACTTTATTTGAAAATAGGGTCATTGCTGATGAAATCTCTTAAAACAAGATCACACTGGAGTAGTGTGACTGGTGTCATAAAAGGGGAAATTTGGATATGGTGATGGATGTGCATACAGGAAGAGCACCATAAGAAGATTGGGAGTTGTGCTACCACAAGCCAACAACTACCAGGAGCTAAGAGAAGAGCTCAGAACTTACCTTGCCCCAAGGTCTCAGAGGGAGGAAGCATAATCCTGTCAACACCTCGATCTCAGACCTGGTCTCCAGAACTGTGGGAGAATACACTTTTGTGGTGTAAAGCATCTAGTCATTGGGACATTGTTACAGTAGCCCTAGTAGACATGCAATTCTCCAGCTCTGTTTTTCCCTTCCCAGCAGAACCTTCTAGCATGTTTACTCTTATTCTTCTCAATATTTTGTCTACCACCACCGTCTGGATTATAGCTAAGACAGTTCTGTTTAATGATGCACAAGATAGTAAGCATTAAATGAATGCTGTTGAATGAATAAATGAATAAATTTACCTCTCTCCTTATGTGTTCTCAAGAAACCCTTATTAAGTTCTACCTTACTCTTCTATGCCTTAGCACTCAGACTTACTTTTCCCTGACTTCTGCCCTCCCTATCTTACCCATTCCCACGACCCATCCTCTTACCCCTAGAGATGGTAATAGCATGTTGATGGTTCTTATGATGAGAGAAGTGTGGCCCAAGAGGCTTCAGATACACCCGTGCTGCACATATTTAAACCTCACAATAGCCCTGTGAATCCCTCTTATGAATGAGGACTCCGAGCCTCCTAAAATCAACAACATGCTCATGGCATCTTGTGCATACAGCGCTGGCCTTAGCATAACACCTTCTAAGGGGCAAGAGTGGCCTCTTTTCCTGTGTATCATTAGCTCTCAGTCCAGGTGGAGCACAGAGTGCTCCACAAACATGGCTGAATATTCACTGTGTCACCACTGGCCAGAGGCAGAGCTAGACAAGCTAACCCCATAGGCTATACTGTGACCATACAGCCTATTTTGGTTCAAATATAGAGAGTCCCCCCAGAGGCTCGTATATTAAGGGTTTGATCCTCAACGTAACAGTTTAGAGATGGAGTCCAGTGAGGTGTCTGAATCATGAGGATGTTAATCCACTGATGAGTATATTTAGCTGAATGGGATTTTAGGAGGTAAAACCTAGTTGCAGGAAGTAGGTAACTGCAGATGTGTCTTTGTAGGGTATATCTCTTTTCCAACTCTTTGCCTTGCTGTCTGTTTCCTGGGTGCCATGAAGTAAGCAACTTTCCTACACCACCCCCTTCCACCATGATGTTTCTGCCTTTGGGCCAGCTAATCATGTACTGAACCCTCTGAAACCATGAACCAAAATAAACCTTTTCTCATGTAAGTTGTGTATGTTAAGTACTTTGTCCCAGCAATGGAAAGGCACTAACACACTGCTCACAATACCAGCAGAACACAGGCTACACCACAGCTTCTTTTCATTTGTGCTGTTTTGCAACAGCCTCATCTACCTCCCAGTCCCCCAAAACATTATCCTCTTCCTCCAACTCCAAGAAATTCATGTTCATAACCTATAGGGCATCCTCATTATACACATATACACATAGGGCTTTTGATTTTTTAAAAATAGAGTCCCAGGCTTACATATGCACATCTTGCTTTTCTCATTCAGAAATGTTTCTGCAAATTCCTCCAGGTGAATTTGTTTGGATCTAAATTATTCTTTTTAGCGACTACATGGCATGAAAACACCACAATTTACCCAACCATATGTCACTGTTGAGTATTCAGTTTGCTTCAAGCATTTTTCCCCTTTTTGTTTGTGTTGTTATGTGAAACATTTTTATAGAAATGATCTGTATGGACAGATTCTCCAGATTGCAATTATTATATTAAAAAGTAAATGTATATATTTTCCAGTTGTTATAAGGGAAATTTTCATACATATAATAGTAAAGAAAGAGTATACTGAACCACATAATTCTATTGCCCAGCTTCAGCAATTACCAATCCATGCCCAACCTAGTTTCACTTATTCCTTTACCAATTTCCCCATAGTACAGATTATTTTGCAGAAAAAAGAAATATTATTTTATTATTTTAGCTGTAAATTAATCTGTGTATATTTCTAAAAGCTTAGAACTCTTTTAAACAACAACCACAGTACCATTGTAGGTTGAACATCCCTAATCCAAAAATCCTAAATCTGAAGTGCTCTAAAATTTGAAACATTTTGAGCACCAACATGATGGCACAAGTAGAAATTCTGTGCCATGATATTTTGTTTTATGAATAAGATTATTAAAAAATATTGGATAAAATTATGTTCAGGCAGTGTATATAGAATATATATAAGTGAATTTCATGTTTAGACTTGGACCTCATCCTCAAGATAGCTCATTATGTATATGTAAATATTCCTAAATGTTAAAAAGCCAAAATCCAAAACACTTGTGGTCCCAAACATTCTAGATAAGAGAAACTGAATCTGTATTACACCTAATAATTAATAATCATTTCTTCCTATCATATGGTCTTCAAACAGTTTGGAAATTTCTTCAATTGAATCACTTTTTATAGGTTGTTCAAATCACAATCTAAATAAGGTGCATACATTACAATTGGTTAATATGCACTTTGTTTCTTACATTTCTTTAAATATATAAATACCCCCTGCCCCGATCTCTGCCTCTTCTTTCTTCTCTGTCCCTCTCCTTCTCCCTTTCTTCCTGTTACATCTTTTTGAAGAAACCAAGTCATTTGTTTCATTTGTCCTATACAGTTTTCTGGAGTCAGGATTTTGAACATTTTATCACCATTGTATCATTTAACACACTCCTCTGTCCCTGAAAATTGGTATTTAGATCTAGAAGCCCAATCAGATTCAACTTAGAATTTTCTGCAAGAATATTTTATATCATGCTGTGCCCTTCCATCAGGGGACACAGAATGTCTAGTCATCTCCCTGTGGTGCTGTTAGCCATCACTGATGATTAAGGATTACATTTATCCTTTCAGTAGAACCTGCAAAAGAGTGATATCTCAATTCTGTCCTTCTTCATTTATTAGCTAGCTAGAACATTTCTATAAGGAAAACATCCTTTTATCAAATCGTTTGTTATACTGAGGCACAGTATGTATTACAAAGTCTAGACAAATTATCCTTTCCCTTTATTTACAGGTTTCGAAATAATGAGTAAGTTTCCTAGTATTTCTATATGAGGGTTGTTGGGATTTTTGTTCTGTATCCATTATTTTTAAGAACTCATGGGTCTTTGTGAATAAAGAGTTAACAAAACTCTATCTCTTTCTCTGAAGAAAATGACCTTGGCTTAACTTTCTAGCTGTGTTCCCCTGGAAACTAATAAAGGTAGGAAGTCAGATATGTTACCAGGCAACACTGTTTATGGTAAAAATGACCTCTAATAATTAGTACACCTGGTCCGGGAGGACTGTGAATGAACCCAAAGTACCTTGTGGGAATCCACAGTTCGAGCTTCTCTGAATGCCGTGCATTCCTGTAGCTGAACATGGCCCTCACTAAAATCTCTGGAGGCTATTCTCATGGGATGAAATAAAGCTATTGGTTCACGTAGGGAATGGGACATATAAACCAAAAGACTCCCATACTCATTTGCTTAGTCCAGATTTCACAAGAAACAGACTATGAGGCGGAGGATTTTGCACAGGTGGCTTATTAGAGACTGTTCTTGGGGAGTGAGGCAAACAGGACTGGGCAGGAGGGAAGGCTAAACTGTAATATAATTGCAGCTGCAAACCTCAGCCAATCCAACAGGACCTCTTTAGTGGATGTGACAGTCATTTAAAGTTGTCCCAATGTAGGAGGAGCTGCTCGCTGAATAGGCATAATTTTGGGCAAGGCAGGTCCTCTCCACTGAAAGCAGTTCCCAGAGAAATATCCAGCTGTGAATTGTGAGCAGCCAACACTGCAGGCAGCTGGAGGAATAAGGTCTCAATCGACCATGGTACTTGGGCAGTGCACCACAACATCGCCATACACATGTGTTGGGTCTAATTCCCTCCCTCTGAGCTACCCTGATGGGATGCTGTCATTTCTGCCCTACATCCTATAGCCAAGCTGAACTGGTTCCAGAAGGGACCCGCTGAGTGTTATAAAATGTAGAGCTAGACACATGTGTTTTGTGTACATTTCCTGCCCACATCTGGAGTCACCTTATCCTCCAATGAACTCTACTTCCTTTTAGTGATCTTCAGAGACCACAGTCTGGGGGACAAAGGGCTCATTACATTGAGTAAGTCATGGTTTCAGGGATTTCGCTGTGGCCAGAGCTAGGAACTTTTTATTCAGGTAAAATACAACACAAGTTGATTTGATATTTCCAATTCAAGACTATGAGAGCTTGTTTTTTGTTTCAGTGAATGTTCATCTGTATGTCTTTTCCTGTCTGCCAGAAATTCTTATTCTCATGGACCTCAGCATACTTTCTCATCTGCTTGTTGTACGATACACATACAATATTTTCTCAATAATAACATCAAACTACCCAAAATAATATGGTTACGGAAAGAAATTAATATTTCTCTTTACTTTGATTTATTTGTCCTTAAGGACAAACAAACGGAACTGAGGAAGTACAGTCAAATTTCTGTGCTTTAAACTAATCTGAAATAATTTCTCTTGTATGGGCATATCATCAACTCATTTTACAGTTCAGTACATTTTTAAAATTTTGCTTTAATTTTTAGTTTTTTAGTTTACTTTTGTTTTATAATAATGTAAAATGTTCGGATGGTTTTAAAATCAATTCTGCAAACCAAGATAAGTAGTCCCTTCCATCTTGTTCCTGTTTTCTCTCATAAATCTAAGCTTTTGATTTATCTTCCATATTACATAAAATATAAATCAAAGACAAAAGTCTTTCCTTAAACAAAAGGTAACATATTATTTACACATTTTTACACTTTGCTTTTTTTGCTTAATAATATGTCTTCAGAATCAGTCTGGAACAGTAAATGGAGTCTTTCTCATTCTTGCAGTTGGTGCCTTAGGCATCGTTGTGTGGGTCCACCTTACTTATTTGATCAATTCCTATTGATAGATATTTTAGGTGACTCTAGTTTTGAGCTATTATAAAGAGCACTGCAATTAATTGTATAAATGGAGCTGTGAAAACCGCACGTCCATATGTGGAAAATTGGAACTTGACCACTACTCTCGCCCTATTTTAAAATATCAACTCAAAATTGAAACAATACTTAATGTAAGATGGTACTATGAAACTACTATAAGAAAACAGAAGAAACACTTCAGTAAATGCAATGATTTTTTGATAAGTCTCCAAAGGCATAGGAAAAAAAGGAAAATAGAAAAACAAGTTTATATCAAACTAAGAAGCTTCTGCATAGCAAGGGCAACAATGAAGAGTGAAGATATAACCTGCAAACCAGGAAAAACTCCGCAAGGTATTCATCTGATAAAGAGTTAGTGTCCAGAATACATAAAGAACTCAAACAACCCAATAGCAAAAAGATAAATAATCCAATTAAAAGTGAGGAAAGAATACAAATAGACACTTTGCAAAAGAAGAAATTGAAATAGCAAACAATTTTCTGAAAAAAAAAAAAAAAGATCCTTGTAAGCACAAGGGCCTGAGTTCGATCCCCGGCACAAAAAAAAAAAAAAAAAAAAAAAGATCAACATCATTAGTCATCAGGGTAATGCAAATCAAAACCACAATGAGATATCATTTCACCCCAATTAAGATAGCTATTATAAAAAAGATGAAAGTTAATAAATGCTTATAAGGGTGCAGAGGAAAGGGAACTCTTATACAATGTTTGCAGGAATATAAATTAGTACAACCATCCAGGGAATAATACGTAGGCTCCTCGAAAACCTGAAAGTAAATCTACTGCATGAACCAGCTATCTTCCTCCTGGCTATATATCCAAAGGAAATGAAATCAGTATTTCAAAGACCATCTGCCTGCCCATGCTTATTGCTGCACTGTTTACAATAGCCAAAATATGGAATCAATCTAGATACCCATCAATAAGTGAATGGACAGGAAAGTGTGTTATATGTATACAATGGTATATTACTCAGCCATAAAAAATTATAACCAACCATTTACAGCAGAATTAATGAAACTAGAGGTTCTTGTTAAGCGAAAGAATTCAGACACAGAAAGACAAATACCGCATGGTCTGTCTTATGTATGAATGCTAAAAAATCTCAGTGTGAATGTAGAATGGTGAGCAGCAGAGGCTGAGAGAGAGGAGAGGCGGAGGGTGGACAATGGGTGTCAAAACATACAGGGAATTAGTTCTAGTGTTCGACAACACAATTGGGGTGATTGTACTTTACAATAACTATTTTGAATTTATGAATAGCTAGAAAGAATTTAAAGACTCCAATCACAAAGTATTAATAAGAAGATAGAAACATTAAACACACAAATTTGATCAGTACATATATTGAAATATCACACCTCACCTCACAAATATCAGCAACTGCTAGATGTATCAAAAAAATTTAAATCCATGAATAAATATATTTGTATTTTTGTGAGTTACCTTTGGGAGACATTCTTGGAAATGCTGTTATTCAGTCAACAGGTAAACGTTATTTTGAAAGTTAGGTCAAATTCCTCTCCATAGCGTTATGCCATTTAACATTCTCATGAGAAACTTAGGAGAATTTCTCCAAGAACTTTGTCAAGAGCACACTCTCAGTTTGGGGGGGGTGTTAGGGAATCTGATGAGTGAAAAGTGGTATCTCAGTGTAACATTATTTTGCATTTCTCTTATTATGAGCAAAAGTGAGCAAAATTATTTACGGATGCAAGTTATTTACATTTTTTCTGTAAAATCTTCATATTGTTAGCTCATTTTTCTATAGAAGACTCAATATTTTGAATGTAAAATACAGTATTATTAACTATGATGTACAGTAGATCTCTAAACTGTACCTATCTTTTAAACCTAGCACCATTTAACTAATGCCTGTTTCCCTCTTCCCCGCCACTGACAACCACTCTGCCACTCTGCTCCTATGGGACTGTCTTAGAGTCCTCATATAAATGATACATGGTATTTATTCTTCTGTGCCTGGCTTACAACACTTGGCATGTCCTCCAGGTTCCCTCATGTTATAAACAGCTGAATAATAGTTCTGGGGGGTGATATTTTCTGTATCCATTCACCTAATAATTGACATCTAGGTTTTTCCATGTCTCAGTTCCTGTAAATAATGCTGCAATGAACACGGCAATGCAGGTATCTCTTCGAGAACTTTATTTCCGTTTCTTTGATAAATACCCCAAAATGGGATTGCCATATGATATAATGGTTCTATTTTTAAGTTTTCCAAGAAGCTCTACATGTTTTCCTCAGTGACAGCAATTACCATCAACAGTGTGCAGTGTTCCTTTTTTCCCACATCTTCACCTACACTGGTTACCTTCTGGTTATTGTTTGCTTGGTTTTGTTTTTATAAGCCGTCATAAAATATATGAGGCCGTATCTCACTGTAAATTCGATTTGCATTTCCTAGGTGATTAGTGATGTCGAACACCTTTTAATATACTTATTGGCCATTTCTATATCCAATTGGCTATTTCCCTAAAGAAACATTTGTTCTGTTCTTCTGCTTATTTTTAATTGGGTTATTTGATTTGCCACTGAGTTGTACAAGTTCTTCATACATTTTAGATATAAACTATATATCAGACACATGGTTTGCACATACTTCCTTCCATTCTATAGACTCTATTTTAATTCTATTTATTGTTTCCTTTGCTGTGCGGAAGTTTTTGTTTGATGTATTTCCACTTGTCCATTTTGCTTTTGTTGCCCATGCCTTTTTCTTTCCTGTTTGTATTTCTTTAAATTCTTTCTCCTATTTAGGTATCTTGACTAATACCTCTAATACCAGGTTAAATAGTAGTGGGTAGTAAGTGAAGATCATTGCCTTTTACCTGATATGTGCGGGAACGCTGCTAGTATTTTCTAGTATTAAAATGAGTTTGGGGCCGAAGTACTTATATTAAAAAGTAACTGTAATTTCTATTTTATTGATTTTAATGTGAATATTTATATTGTATTAAATGCCTTCTCTGCATGTACAAAGATGATGATATGATTCTTCCTAGTAGTGGGATTGCCGGATTGTATGGTACTTCTATTTTTAATTTTTTGAGAAATTTCCATACTGTTTTCCATAATGACTGTACTAATTTATTCTTTTACCAACAATGTGTAAGGGTTTTCTTTTCTCTACATCCTCATCAGCATTTGCCATCTTTTGTTTTTTTGAAAACAGCCATCTCTCCCTAATGATTAATGATGATGAGTATTTTTTATATAATTGTTGGCCATTTGTATGCCTTCTTTTGAAAAATGTCTATTTGGATCTATTTCCCATTTTTTAAAAGAAGGGTTGATTGTTTTTTGGCTACGAGCTTTGGCAGTTCTTTATATATTTTTGATATTGACCTCTTATTGGAAATATCATTTGAAAACATTTTCTCTCATTCTGTAAATTGTCTCTTCAGTCTGCTAATTGTTACCCTTGTTGTAAGCAGTTTTTTGGTTTAATATAATCCCATTTGTCAATTTTGGCTTTTGTTTCCTATGCTTTTTTGGTCTTGTTCGAAAGATTCTCACCATTCTAATTTCCTGAAGTATTTGCTCTATGTTTTCTTCTAGTAGTTTCATAGTTTCAGCTATCACACTTAAATCTTTAATTCAATTCAGTTGACTTTTTGTAACTGGTGAGAGACATGAGCCTAGTTTCCGTTTTCAACATACAGATACCCAATTTTCTTTGCAACATTTATTGAAGAGACTGTCCTTTCCCCAATTCAGGCTCTCAGCACCTTTCTGAAGATTAGTTAGCTATACATGCATAATTTACTTCTAGGTTCTCTATTCTGTTCCATGGGTATATGTGTTGGTTTTTATGCTGGTATTATGCTGTTTTTATTACCACAGCTTTGTAGTATATTTTGAAGTCAGGTAGTATCATGGTATAGTTGCAAGTCAGGTAGTATAATGTTTCCTTCTTTTTATTTTTGTTCAAGATGGCTTTGGCTCCTGAGGTTTTCTACGGCTCCATTGAAATTTTCAGCAGGCTTTTTTCTAGTTCTGTTAAATGTTAAATTGAACCTATAGATCACTTTGTATAATATAGATATTTTAACAAAATTGAGACTTCCGATACATGAACATAGGATTCATTTTTTTCTGTCCTCTTCAATTGCTTTTATCAATGTTTTGTAGTTCTTATAGCAGAAATCTTTCACCTCTCTGTCTAAATCAATTCCCAGATACTTCGATATTTGTAGCTATTGTACTAGAAGTCAATGTAATATTTTCCTGGTTTCTAGTTGACAATTTGTTATTGATGTATAGAAGTGCTACTGATTTCTATATGCTGATTTTGTATTCTGCAACTCTGTGGAATTCATTGATAGCCTTGATGGCTTTTTGATGGAGTCTCTGGGTTCTCTATGTGTAAGATCATAACATCTGTGAACAGTGGCAAATTTGACTTGCTGTTTCTGAATTTGGTTGCCTTTTATTCTAGCTAAGATTTCTAGTCCAATGTCCAATAAAAATGTGAAAGTTGGCATCCTAGTTTTGTTACAGATTTCAGAGAGAAGGCTTTTAGTTTTTCCCATTTGGTGTGATACAAGCTATTGCTTATGATAGTCCCTATATTATGCTGAGATATGTTCATTCTATATCTAATTTGTTCAGAGTTTTTACCATGAAGGGATGTTAAATTTTCTTAAACACCTTTTCTACATCTACTGAAATGATCACATGGTTGTTGTTAGTCATTCTGCTAATGGGGTGAACCATGTGTATATGCTATTCTTGCATTTTGGTGAATTCCATCAAGTTTTTAAAAGAAATTTAACACCAAACCTTCACAAACTCTCCCCAAAATGGAAGAGAAAGAAACCCTTGCTAACTCAGTTTTTTATGTCAGTATTACCTAGATACCAAAACAAAAAAACATATTACAAAAAAGAAACTTCAGACTAATATCTTTATAAATATAGGTACAAACTTCCTCAGGAAAATACTAGCAAATTTTCTTAGCTAATTTGTTGTTGCAGTAGTGAACTATCTGAGCCTGGATAACTCATAAAGCAAGGAGGTTTATTTGACTTATGAGTCCGGTGGCTGGAGGTTCCAAATAGCATGATGGATTGGCTGTGCATCACAACCATGCAGAGGAACAGAAAGGGAACTAGCTGCATGCAGGAACCAAGCATACGGGGCAGCCTCTTTGCATGACAATCGACATTTGCAGTGCTAATGCAGACCCATGTGAGCTAGAACTCCCACAAGACCACATCAGCCCACTCACAAGGGTGATTCCCATGCCCTAAATGCCTCAGCCTAGGCCCACCTCTTAAAGGTTCCCCACCTCCACATCACCAAACGAGGAGTCAAGTTTCCAGCACATGAATTCTTAGGGACTAAATCATTTCCAAACCATAGACCACAAACCATTGCAACAAAATATAAAACTGTATCTTAATCAGGTATAATTTATGTTAGGAGTGCAAAACTGATTCAATATGTGAAAATCAATGTAATATACCACATTGCTATAAAAAAGGACAAAACTCACATGATAGATTCAGAAAATAACATCTGAAAATAATTAGTACCCTTTCTAAAGTGTGTGTACACTTTTTGGCAGATTCTGTATATGTATATGATCAACAAGAACAGGTTAGAGGTAATAAATTAGCAACAAGGTTCAGGATACAAGGTTGATCTAGAAAAATCAACTGTATTTCCAAACACTAATAAAGAACAATCCAAAAAAATAAGAAAAAATTCCACTTACTGTACCATAAAAAGGATAAAACATTTAAGAATAAATTTAACCATAGAAGTGCAAGATCTGTACACTGAAAACTACAAAATACTGTTGAACGAAATTAAGAAAGGCCTAAATAAATGAAAAAAATTCTACGTTCATTGACTGGGAAACTTAATGTCAAGAAGGCAATACTCCCCAAATTGATCTAGAGATTCAATGCAATTCTTGTCAGGATTCTAAGGGGCTTTGTGCCAAACAGTAGAGTTGATCCTAAACTTAATATGGAAAATGAAGGACGTGAAACATTTAAGACCATCTTAAAAAAAAATATATATATATATAGTGAAGAACTCACACTATCCAGTTTCAACACAGCTGCAGTAATCAATACTGTGTGGTTAGCATTTAAAAAAAAATAGATGTACAGCTCAGAGGAATAGATTTGATATTCCAGTAATAAATTATACACCTATTATGGTGGACTTACTATTGAGGTCAACTTGAGCCAGAACACCCAGCTGGACTGAGTTGGTGTGGTTCTGGGCATAGAGGATCCACCTGAGGACTGCTGCTAATGTACCATAAAGGAGAAAGGGAGCAGAAGATAGCTGCGGGCTGTTTCCCAGGAGAAGCTCTGCTGTGGCTGGTTCTCCTGAAGGGAACTCGGGAAGAGGGAGCTCAGGGCCTTGCAGTCATCGAGGATGGCTGCTGTTGCTTCTGGGGAGCTCTGGTCATCATCCCTGCTGTGAGCATCGTATCCTGGTTCCAGTAAAGATTTCTTCAGCCATCATCTGCAGACACAGATGTACAGGGGACAATGCCGTGGACTCCCAGCCCTTGATTGGCTCTTTTGGGTCTCTGGTGAACAGATAGACATTCAGCACTGCATTTGGCTTATAGGTGAATATTGTGACTTATAAGTGCCCTGTGTCAAATCTGCTCTCCTACAAACCTTTGACTCTGGAAAGGTAACTAATACACCTGTTGTCAGTAGATTTTCAACAAGGGCTGCAAAGAATAATCTTTTTTAACAAATGATTCTGGAACAAGAGGATATCCACCTGCAAAAGAATGAAATCGGACCCACAGCCCCCATCAAATACAAAAATTAATTCGAAACAAATCAAAGTGCAAAAGCTCAAACTGTAAAGCTATTGAAATGAACATGGGTATAAATCCATATGACCTTGAATTAGGTAACATTTTTTCAAATGATACCAAATAAGCAAGATATAAAAATAGAGAGGGGGAGATATTAACTAAGCTCCACCAAAATTTAAAACCTCTGTGTTTCAAAGGACACTATTTAAAATGAAAGACAACCCAGAGAATGGACAAAATAATTTTAAATTGTGTGTCTGGTATTTAGGATCTGGATTATACAAGGAGCTCTTACAAATTGATAATAAAAAGACAATTAATTTTAAGACACTTTCCTCCAAAACCATTCAAATGGTGAATAGGCATATGAAAAGAGTTCCAACTACATTACTCACCAGAAACTGAAATCTAAGACAGTACGATCCTGGTACATATACACTATGATGGCTATATTCAGGGCAAACAGGACAATGACAAATTTGAATAAGGATATGGAAAAATTGTAATCCTCTTGTATTGCTAGTAGGAATGTAAAATTGTACAGCCACTTTGGGAAATAGTTTTGCATTTCTACAAAAAGTTAAACAGAGCCACCATATGATATAGCAGTTCTACTCCTAAGTATATTCCCAAGAAAACCCAAAACGTGTGTTCCTATAAAAATTCGTACATAAATGCTTACAGCAATATTTCTAACAGCGAAAAATGAAATACTCATACATGCTACAACATGGATGAACCCAGAAAACAGTGTGCTAATTTAAAGAACCCATACACAAAATCACATAACATGCCACTTACAGGAAGCACCCACAATATGCAAATCCATAAACACAGAAAGTAGACTGTTTGCCAAGGGCTGGAGCAAAAGGGAAGTGGAGTGACTGCTAACTGGTATCTTCTGAGAGTGGCAGAAGTGTTTTGGAATCAGATAATGGTGACGGTTACACAATTTAATGAATATATTAAAAACTATGAATTTAAAATTGAGTATTTTATAGCAAGTAAATTGTATCTCAATAAAAAATGTTTAAAGAAATCAAGAATGGAGGTTACAAAGACAAATGATACAAATGTATCATGAATCTGGAAATGAAATGCAACCTTTTGTGCCTTCAGGATGGGGGAGAATATTGATAAAAGTGAGTTTGCTCAAATGCATGAGGAAAAGGAGTTTCTCACCCTTTGCAGTGCCAGTATACACTGCCACATGCACGACTAAGCAAGTTGGTAGTACCTATCAAAACAGGTAAAGCACATATCCCAGGATCCAGGATTTTTAACTGTAGGAATGTAAAATCAATGTGGGGTTGGTGCAGTTCGTGCTCAGTGAATTCTCTTTTCTATTTTAAAGGTGATAATCACAGAGAGAGATAATAAATTATCCAATGAATTTCTGCAGCCAAATTCAGCTCTTGCTTCTGGTTTTTTTTGGAAAAATGAGAGTGTTCATACTATCGTATGGCTTGACCATGAAGTTTCTGCTTTTTCAATCTTTGCAAGCTGCACATAAAAAGGAAAGTAAAATTCTCCCCTAAATATATAGGGTCTCCTTTCTAGGGGATCTGGGCATATGCTAAGCAAACAGGTATCGATTCTATATAGAGTTCTAACTTCCTGATGAAAGGAATATAGTGGTGGGGGTGAGGTGGGGAGAAAGGAAACAAAACCTGAGCCTTTGACAAACTCCATGAAGCTACAAAAAAGTCAAGAGATAACTCTGAGGGACTTATGTACAAAGCCTCACGAAAATGAACAGTAACTGTGCAATGATTGACAAGATCAATGATCACTGAAGGAAGTACTTGGGTGAACCTATACCATTGGTTCCATTAATTCTTTTTCCAAATGGTGATGTCTCTTTAAATGTGACATCACTATGATTTGTAAGTACTGTGCTTTGTTCATCAAATAAAGAGTTTTATCAGCGCAGGAAAAGTCCACAGAGAGGAAAACCTTGCCAATCTATTTTTCTAATTAATACTCTGGTTTCTCTTCAGATCGTATAAATCTTTCGCCTTTTACTATTTTTCTAATTAATCATATCCCAGTCTTTCAGTCAGTCAATGAAGACATAGCCTGAAGTCAACTTGCCCAAATTCCAGGCAAAGCACCAAGCAAGGAGAAATATCTTATAAAACCTATCCCATAACCTGAAAGGTGACAAGTGACAGCCAAATCTCCAGGATCCATCTTGTATCACTTCTGCTCTGGAGCTGGTCCCATGAGAACACAGACTGGTGATGGCGAATCTTTTGGAACTTTCAGTGGTCACAAACATCCCACTGCAGCACACGTGCCATGAGTTCACCACCACTGGCGTAAACCATCAACCCACCTGTGCCACCACCCTGGGGGCCATCTTCTCCCTGCTCAGCATGGTGAGATATGGTAGGGAGACAGGGATTGTGACATAATGAATGCCCTCAAGCAGCTGTGTGTAAATGCCAGCCCAAGAGCTTGCTGGTAGGAACACACCCATGAAGGCCTTGTAAACAGCCAACTTCCTGCAACCCCCAAACTGAAGGCCTCACCTGGAGGAGGAGGAGGGACCCTTCCTTTGGAAAACTGACAGCACAACTCTGGCAGAGGAGGTGTCCAGAGCCCTGGAGAGATCATGGAGACTGCTATGTGCGTTTGTTCTCCATGCTGTACATGGCAGAGATGTTGTCCCCATCTGTGCTCCTGTCTGTGCTGCAAGTTCATCTTTACGTCGGAACGGAACTGCACCTGCTTCCCCTGCCCTTATAAGGATGAGCGGAACTGCCAGTTCTGCCACTGCACTTGTGCGGAGAACCCCAACTGCCACTGGTGCTGCTGCTCCTGGGCCAATGATCCCAACTGTAAGTGCTGCTGCACGGCCAGCAGCAATATCAAGTGCTACTACTACGAGAGCCGCTGCTGCCGCAATGCCACCATCACATTCCATAAGGGCCGCCTCAGGAGCATCCGTACCTCGTAAGTGCCTGGCTCTCGAGATGGGATCACAATGGCTCAGGAAAACCGGGGACCTCATGCCAGCTGTGGGGTCCTCAGAACAGGCCAGTGTCTTTCTGAGTCCACTACTTTCTTTGAAAAGGAGAGGCCAAGAATTCTGTAGCAATTAAATGTGTCCTAAAAATCCATGTCTAGACTCTGAGCTCCAAACTCAAGCTCAATGAACTATGGGAATGAGTGCTGAACCCTCTGAACCCCAATCCTTGCCACTATACCAAATAGTAAGAGCTTATTCCTACTGCACAATGAACTTGCCAGGCACTGTGTGCACGACCCTGCTTGACCCTCACCCTGTGCCCACTGTAGCCCTGAGGAAATGCAGGCGTGAAGTTAAGTTGCCCAGAATCACACAGCTAGTAAGATGTAGTCAGGAGTTGAATGCAGAATCTGTGCCCTTAAGTTTAAAATACTGTACTGAAAAATGGAGACATTGATACCTGCCATCATAGGGTAGACATGAGGATTAACGTACAGTCTGAATAATATAAATTGTTCTTCTTCCTCTGAACTTTTGGTATCAGAAATGTTTATTGGAAGAGTGGGAACTTCTATGGGACACTTTTGACCCTGGAAATTCATGTCAGTACCCTAGACACCCCTGAACTCCTGCTGGTCTTCCCTTCTTTCCCATCCAGAAATCATAGCAGGTAGGCTCTTAATTAGTCATTTGGGGCAGTAATCCTCCTGGCCGGGCACTGCATATCCTCTTCCCACTTACCAAACTAGTCTTGTATGTCACACGTGCGGGGAGTCTGGTATAGTACAGGTAGATTACTCAGAAGAAGAAAGATCGTAACTCAGCACTTTTAGAAGACAAGATTTGGAGAGAGAACAATGGGAGGCAGGTTTGAAAGCTGGAAAAGCAATTCTGCGAGCAAAGGCTTGGATTCCGGGAAAGAATAAGATCTACCTCGAAACGAAGCATTTAGCAGATGTCTAATAACTGTTACCGCCCATGGTGCTCTCATGCTGTCTGCATGAAAGAGAAGTTACAGATTCTAGAGGCAAGTTTAGAAATTCAAAGGTATGAATCTTCTCTCCGCTGGCCCGTTCTACGTGCACCAGCCATGGAGAGTCACTGAGCCCAATTCAGCTGGGAGGGAGGAAATTGGAACTTCAGGAAGATGCCTCAGTCGTCAGTGGCTCCCAAACTTTGTTGCACACTGATATCACCTGAGGATCTTTAAAGCATTCTGCTGCCTGTCCCCACCCCTAAATACTGTGATTTTTTTATTATTATTATTCAGGCATCAGAATTGTAAGAGCTGTGCCCCTTCGGGTGACCTTAATGTGCAGAACAGCTTGGAGTAGGCAAGGAGGGAAGCTGGGAGCCTTGCCAGCCAGGTGGAAACCCATGTGCAAAGAGAATAGGCCTGAATCTGGGAGAAGGGAGGTTGTAAAAAGGAGCAGACAGGGTACCCCTCCAAGAAGACAAGGCTGGTGGGCTTGCTGACAGCTTTGGCATAGAACCAGGGCCCCTGAATGCCCATTTCACACCTGAGTCTTCGCCAGGTGGAGCGATGGTATTGCAAATGCTGGAAGGTCAGCTCTGGCATACAGGTGCTTGACTTTTGGTTGGCTTCCCTCCTGGTTTCTGAGCTCCTGCCTCCCTGCTTGTCACCACCTGCCCAGCAGCTTCCCTCACTCCAGTCTCACTCATCATCTCGGCCTCACTCTTTCTCATTTCCCTTCTCACCTCTAATGCCAACACCATCTGTCAGACCTATACTTGCAGCTTCTCTTCTACAATCTCTCCCTTTCTGATTTCTTATGCTGCCTCTCTTTAAATTATACGTTGATTCTCAGAGTCCTACATTTTTCCCAAACTAAAGGAATTCATCCAGCTACCCTACATCCAGCTATCCTCAACCTCCAGGTGGCCCTTCAGGGCCCATGCAGAAGGCTGGGAAGCAGGGAGGAAACAGAAAGAAGAGCAGAACCCAACATCCCAAACCCTAGGGAACATGATTTCCAGGTGCCTGAGTCTACAGGAGGGACACTCTGTCACCACAGGACCACTCGCACTGCAGCATGATTGAGAGGTTCTTTGAGGGTCTGGACACTGATGCATAGGTCCCTGGCCAAGGGAGTGGGGAAAGAGGCAGATAGAGGGGAAGCAGAAAGGCAAAGGCAGAAGGGAACACAGCCTAGTGTTGACACCAATATGCAAACACTGCTGTAAACAGAGAAAAAACAGGGACAACACAGGTCATTTATCTGTTTATACCTCCATTCCCATAGCCAATTCATTTATTTTCATAAACTGTTTCTGCTCTGGTTGTAACTTCTCAGACTGCCAACTTAAATTTTACAAGCATTTTCTCACTTCATCCATTGTTCTTATAAATAAATATAGGAAATCAGCTTCAGACATTAGACAAGTAAATAATCTTAACACACGCCACAACAGAAGTACCTGCTTTCATGGACTTCACCACCAATTTCCTCTACTGTGGAATCCTCCACTACTATGGAGATAAGTGGCTAGTAGCAGACAAAGTAATTATAATGGCCACACTCATTCAATGCTTATGATCTACCTGCAGCTAAGCACATAGCATGGATTAGTTCTATAGACTTTATAAAAACCTCATGAAGGAAGTACAGTGGTACCTTGGCTCACAAACTTCATTTGTTCCAAGATTTTGGAAAAGACCATGTTTGTGTTTGTGTAGGAAAGATGGCCATGGTCATGTTTGTCACCTGATATAGAGTTTGCAAACCAATACAAAATTTTGCCAAATGGTTTTGCTTGCAAACCAAATCATTCACAAACAAAAGCATTCGGGAACCGGGTACCACTGGAGTATTGTGAGCTTTGATTTAAAGACAAGGAAACTGAGATGAGAGAGGTTGAGAAAGTCTTCTCAAAACCAGGTACCATTCATTACCTGTTGGTCTGGGAGTTAGACCACATGGCTGGGCTCTAGCCTGGGCTTGGGTATTGACCTTCTGGCGTTCTGGGGAATACTGTCGGTCACCCTGCTCTGTGTTCCTTCCCATGTACAATAATAATAATATCAGTGCTCACTTGGTACAACCCACCGAGAACACTTGCAGTTGGGCAAGATTGGGTTTATTGACTCATTTCAGCAAGTAGGAACTTATCCATGGGCCAGTGTGAGGTGCCCGAATAAGAAGGTGTCAGTGAGTAATGACAGGATTTGGCTCAGAGTAGATGAGAACATGAGAGTAAATCACTGGTTACCTTACTGGAAGATGGGAAGAAAAGAGTGAGCCTGAATCTGCAGTGGTGACGTGGGGAGCAATGCTGTGTGACTAGCAGCAGTCACTCATATGAACCCACATGAGAAAGTATTGGGTCATTTTTGTTTGGGTGATCTGGACAACGTTCTTTTCTGAGTTCCAACATTATGAAGTGGTTCTGCTCTGTTTGGATCCATCACAATCACGGCGGCCTTGTAGGCATCCGATGTGGGTGTTCCTTGATATTACTGATAACCAAAAGAAACCAAGGTCCAGCTGACCACTCTAGGCCAGTCTGCTGCTGTTCTCTGGCTGGAAAATTGCACCAAGCAGTTGCTGATCTCATTCAGGGACAGCCTTCGTTCCTTAGAGGTATTACATCAATTTTAATCTTCTTAAGAAACTCTGTGGCATGGGTACAATTGCATGAGGACTAGGCAGAGAAGTCACCCAGCTAAGAAGGAGGCAGCTTAGAAGCCAGGCACCTTGGCAGGACCCCATATCTTCCCCATCCCACTGGCATGCCTGAGAAACAGAGCAAGATCTCAGGTTTCCTTCTCTCTGCAGGTCCAAGACTGCTCTGCATGTGGGCATTAGTGACACTCAGGTGGATGAGATGAAGTCGATACCAGCGAACAGCCACCTGGTCGACCACCTCAGCTGCCCCATGTGCAACCGGCTGCGCCTGCACTCATTTATGCTGCCCTGCAACCACAGCCTGTGTGAGAAATGCCTGCGGCAGCTGCAAAAACATGCCGAAGTCACCGAGAATTTCTTCATCCTCATCTGCCCGGTGTGCAAACGCTCGCACTGCATGCCCTATAGCCACAAGATGCAGCTGCCCGAGAACTACATGCGCGGGCGCCTCACCAAACGCTACATGCAGGAACACGGCTACCTCAAGTGGCGCTTCGACCGCTCCTCGGGGCCCATCCTCTGTCAGGTCTGCCGCAGCCGGCGCATCGCCTACAAGCGCTGTGTCACCTGCCGCCTCAACCTGTGCAACGAATGCCTCAAGGCCTTCCACTCAGATGTCGCCATGCAGGACCACGTCTTCGTGGACACCAGCGCCCAGGACCAGGACGAGAAGATCTGCATCCACCACCCATCCAGCCGCATCAGCGAGTACTGCCGCAGCGACAACCAGCTGCTCTGCACCTTCTGCAAGGTGGCTTTCCACAGTGGCCACGACACCGTCAGCCTGATTGACGCCTGCTCCGAGAGGGCCGCCGCACTCTTCAGCGCCATCGCCAAGTTCAAAGCAGGTCTGGTACCAGTGTGTGTCTCTCCCCTCCAGAGTAGATCGTGGTTCATGAACCGATAGGAAAGGTGGCTTGGGGCAGTCTGTGAATGACAGCCTTACCTTAGCCTGTTGGAGTAATCTGCACCCCGGGAAACATGGAGCCCCCTCGTAGTCTCTGTCACAGAGTCCACACTGGCTGCTGCCACCAGCCACTTAGCCCCATGCCTTGGTTTCCTCTTCTGTACAATGGGATAATAGGAGTAACTCCCTCATCTTGTGTCGTAAGCACTAAATGAGTCACTGTGTGTAAAGCATGCACAAAAGCCACCTGGCATGTAGTCGTTAATGAAGATTCTATAATCTCCCTGTCCGCTGGCTTCATTTTCCTCTTTGGAAATGAAGTTTGATTCTCTAGTTTCCTGAAGTTCTGTGAACATTTCTAAGGTGTTTGTCCTGAAGTTGAATTTCTTCCCCTCCCCACCCCACCCAATATTCAGGGACAAAAGATTTGGCTAATACCAAGAATCATCTCAATTTAAAAATTTCCCTCCATGAGCTTTCCTCAAAAATTTTAGAGAACAAATTGAATGAGCTGGTAAAACACATAGTAAGTAATAAGAAAACTCAGGAATAGCCAGTAACATTCTGGCCAACAGCTTGATCTTCCTCTTGTAGGCCTGTTCATAGTTGTTCATGTTGGCTACACATAATATAGCTATAGCTCTATAAAGGGAACACACCCTGGTCTCTATGATAGACACAAGTATTTCAGAGAGTTCGGTAAAGACTCTAAAATTTCTGGATGTGACTCTACCTGGATAGACGGGAGGACCCCAGGGATCCTTTCAGGGCCCTTTACCTCCAAGAATAGAACCTCATATAAAGGTCAACTCTACACAGGCCTTTGAAATACGTTATATCCAATCTCAATAATCCTACAGTGCAGGCGTTAAAAACGCCTCCGTGGGTAAAACAACTGTGGTTCAAAGAAATAGCGAATGTCAGGCAGCTAGCATGGGGCAGAGCCAGGCTATCTAACTCCAATACCCGTATCAACTGCACCACAGTCACTCACAAGTACTCTGTGTTAATGGTAACCAGAATCTAAAAGCAGAGCCACGAGGAGTGGATAACCAAACACCCATGGCCCATGTCTTTAGGGGCAGCCAAGCAAGGTGCACCAGCTCAAGGCGGTCTTTTCCCTTTGTCTCATACTGTGGTCTCCACCATACAAACATGCCCGGATAAGGAGGGAGGCAGCTTTTCCCTGAGCTTCCCAGGAAGTTCCCACTGGATGTAGAGATGGACCAGAGACACACTTTGCTAATTTTCACGTCACCTGAGACTTCTCAGCAGCATGGATATTTCAGGAATACCTGATTTTCTCAATTGCCACATACCTGGAAATAGTGTGAATGGAACATTATTCCATTTTGGAGCCACCACCAGGGAAGTCTTAAAGAAACTGTATTCGAGGTGCATGGCCAAAAAAATGGTTAGACCTGTTGGTTCCTAGAGGGTTTTCTTAAGATAATATTCACTGCCTGCCCAGGCCAGGGCTTAGGTGGATTCTTGGGCTTCAGCATGGGGAAAGAGCTGCTACCTACAGTCTGTTGTGGCTCCATGCAGCTGGAGGGAATCTGGGTGTCACCATAAGAGAAACCTGGGATACTTTTCACAGAACCCAGAGGACCTAAAGGTCAGATAGCAAACTTCTATTCAAAGTTGAGGAACAACACCAGTAGGAATTCCAGGATTTTTTTCAACAGTTGGGAGGGGAGCAGAGCTAGCAGATAAATTAGATATCAGATATAGGTAAAGAACTTTGCCTGTTCTTCATTCTTGAAGGAGCAAAAGTAACCTTTTTTTTTTTTTTTTGGTACCAGGGCTTGAAAAAAATAACATTTTAAACTACACTTTGAACTCATTCTTGAGCCCTTGATTCAGCTCCTAGGGAGGTGCCATAAGTGTTTATTCTGAATGCATCCCCAGAATATTTAAAAGTGGATGATCTGAGAACATACCCTGACAAAAAAACCCTTGATAGAGGACCCAGTTTGGGAGCCTTACTAACCACTTATGCCCTTGTCCCCTTTACTACAGAGGTGCAAGCTGATCAATGGGGACTTTTATTTATTTATTTATTTATTTTTTTTATTTTTTTATTTTTTTTGTGGTGCCAGGGATTGAACTCAGGCCTTTGTGCTTGCAAGGCAAGCACTCTAATCACTGAGCTAAATCCCCAGCTCCAATGGGGACTTTTTTAAATTGCCCCTTGTGACCCTAATGTGCAGCAAAGCTTGAGAACCAGACTAAGAGAGTTCAAAAATATAGCCCCTGAATAATCAAAGTGTGGTCCAAAGACACTGGTATCACCTAGGATCTTGTTAGAAATGGAGAATCTTCTGCCCATCTAGCCTACTGCATCAGAATCTGCATTTTTAGCAAAGATCCCCAAGAGATTCCCTGGGTTAGATTCTAAACCTAGCTGAAAACTGCCTCATCAGGATTCCTGAGGCCTGTCTCAGGCCAACTCATTCAAAATCTCCACGGGTAAGGTCAGGAAAACAGTTTTATTTTTTAACTATTCAAGTGATTCCAGTGCCCACAGAGAGCTGAGGATCACAGCTGGAGAAATTAAGAACATTAGGTTTTGGTGTCGACAAACAGATGCGAGGACAGGGTCTGGTTTCTCTCACATACTGACCATGTGACTCTGGGCAGTCAATTCACCTCTCTGAACCTTAGTTTCCTTATCTATAAATAGGAACAATATCTTATTATACAGAAAGATACATGTAATGTATGATAATATGTGGATCTGGTCCACAATACATGGACCTAGTCAATAATAAATGTTTAATTAATAGTAGCTAGTTTTCAGTATATTACCTGAGAAAGGCTTTGATTTGTTTTGTTCTCAGATCAGCTCTTGCTAAGCCATCCTATTTGTAAGGTTTTGGAGTGAGAGTGCTTCTGGCCACTTCTTTCTTTTCATCTCTCCTGGCATCGCCTCTGCTCCCTTGTCTGAAAAATTCTTATTCTATCTTTCAGCATGTTGCTGTACATAAGCTTAACTAATCTCTAACAAAGCAAGGAATTTCCTCTCCAAGTTTCTTTAACAGTGCGTAACTATTGAATAGTCAAAGATAACAATGCATAACATGGAATTTCAGTGGCTGTGAGTCACAATATGCTTGCATGTGGAGCAGATCAAGGAGAACCTTACAGCTCAACTGAAATTACAAAGTAATAGTTTCCTGTTCAGCCCCCACCTGCATTGCCTCAAGCCCACTGTGAAGGAGGAGGCAGGCAAGTAAATGAAGACGTTACAGAAAAAGCCAAACAGTATTGCTAGCACTGGCCTCCAAGGTGCTGGAAAACAAATAACCTTTGCCCCACTCTACACACACTGGTCCTAGTGATAACCAAGGTAGCTGTGGTCCCTTTTCTTATGGTCTGACAGGACCCTAGGTTTTTTTTACTTAGAAGCACATCATTATTACCATGGCCACCATCCACTGAAGACTAGCTTTCTGTGGACCAAGGGCAATATTAAGAACCAAGTGCAAAAATATTTGGCCATCCTCACTCTCAAATAAAATTTGGTAATATGTATAGTTTACCAATTCACTGCAGCCTTGGCCTTCCAGGAGGAGGATCTTAACTATAGTATATGCTGTCAAAAGTTGATGGTCTTTAAATTGCTGCCTAGTACCTAAAACCACTTAAAGCCAATAAAGGTGTTGATGTCACAGAGACGTGCCAGGCGTTATCCCTGCCGCAGCACCCTGCAGTTGCAGCATTGATGGGTTTGTGTGTGCCGGAGCATAGGAACCCTCTTATTCCTCCTACCTGTATCCCCAGCACCTCAAATGGCATGCAGCATGCAGCAGGGCCCCAAGGTTGACAGAATGAATTTAAAGTCCAAATACCGTGTGAAAGGACACACAGTAAATTGCTTCTCTTTCAAGGGGGACAACAGTCCTCTTCTTGGGAAGGAATAGGGGAAAGGCAAGAGCGGGAGCATAGCTGAACTACCAGAAAGACAAAGACCCCCCAGTCGAGGACAAAGGATGTGTTTGAGAGCTGCCTCAGTGAAGGAAAACTGTTCTGGTTTCCCACTCTTGCCTGGGGCTACGTTTTCCTTCTTTTCTTTCTTTCTTTCTTTCTTTCTTTCTTTCTTTCTTTCTTTCTTCCTTCCTTCCTTCCTTCCTTCCTTTCTTTCTTTCTTTCTTTCTTTCTTTCTTTCTTTCTTTCTTTCTTTCTTTCTTTCTTTCTGTATTAGTACATGTTTGCAATACATGCATTTTACAATCATCTTGAGGAGTGGGTACATGTACATAACACAACTTGCTTCCTTTTTTAATCCCCTTCCCCAACCTTCCACCTCCCTTCCTCCTCCTTCAATTCCCCTTCGCCCATTTTCATTCTTATTGATATTATTAATCTTAGCTTATATTTATAGCTTATAATGCTTATGTTCACTGAGGTTATTAGGTTTCTGTACATAGCATATCTTTATTCCACTTTTTCCCTTTCTGCTCCCACTCACCCCTCATTCTTAGTCTCTTGGTCTCACCCTTCCCATTTGAGAGAAATCCATCCCCTTTTCTCCTTCTATTCATCCTCTATTGATCTCCTTGTTTGTACTTTGCCTTGCTCAAGTGAGAGATACCACACAGTAGTTAGGACTGGACTTTTGATGGCAAGAATTCTTGGGTAAGGTATCAATTAGAAGAAATCATCAGAAATTTAGTTCTTTCTCCTGCCTCTGTCAAAGCTTACCTTTCCCACAGGAAAAAGTAGGGCCCAGTCAGTTTGTGACTTCGTCTCCTCTCCAGTCCAACTTGCCAACAAGTGAAGTCTGATGAAAACCAATGTCAAGAGTAGCCGTGAACTTTCACCCTCAGATCTGAGGCCACAGTGGTCACTGTTACAAGACAGAAGTATGCCAGGGAAGCATGGAGGGTTATACCTGTTGGGAGAGAGAGAAAGAAATTCATTTTGTGAACCTCTGCTGGCCTATTTCAGCCTACCTACAAGTGTCTTCCCTCCCTCTCCACTCGCTTCCATGGAGCCCCACGTAACTTGCTCCAGTTTGCTATGGCTTTGACATCTGGGGAGATGAAAATTTTAACAATAACTAATGTGGTTGTTTTGCAGTCCGATATGAGATTGATAATGACCTAATGGAATTCAACATTTTAAAAAACAGCTTTAAAGCTGACAAGGAGGCAAAGCGAAAAGAGATCAGAAATGGATTTTTCAAGTTGCGCAGTATCCTTCAGGAGAAAGAGAAAGACATCATGGAGCAGATAGAGAATCTAGAAGTGTCCAGGCAGCAAGAGATAGAAAAATATGTGTGCATCACAACCATGAAAGTGAATGAAATGGATGGCCTGATCGCCTACTCGAAGGAAGCCCTGAAGGAGACAGGCCAAGTGGCCTTCCTGCAGTCAGCCAAGCTCCTCGTGGACCAGATCGAGGACGGCATCCAGAGCACCTACAGGCCTGACCCTCGCTTACGCCTCCACTCCTCGCACTGCATGCCCCTGGACTTTGCTGAGCTCTCCAGTGCCATCCACAAGTTGTTCCCCAGGGGACCCAAGAAGGTGTGTTCCTCCAGGGACTCGCTGCAGTCTCCCTATCCCAATCACTCGGAAATGATGATTGCCAGGAAGGTCACATTCAGCACCCACAGCTTCGGCAACCAGCAGATGTGCCAGCGAAGCTCCTCCTTGTTGTCTTTCAACACTGCCAGCGAGAAGGTCAAAATGGGTCTGGAGGCATTTGGGAGAGCCCAGTCAACCGCCCCTGCCAAACCCGCAGATGGCCTCTACACTTACTGGAGCGCTACAGCCGAAAACCAGCTCGTGCAGGACAGCAACAGCTTCCACAACTGGTATTCATTCAATGAGGCTTCTATGAAGACCCCAGGCCCAATTGTTATCTATCAGGCTCTCGTGTACCCAACAGCTGCCAAGGTAAGGAAGGGGTGGGAACAGGTCAGAGAGTGGAAGTGAGTAGTCATGAAAGGTTGTGCCTACTTCTTTGACCTCTATCTAGGCTCTGGTCACTCAAATCTGCTCCTCAGGACACTGTGATCAGCCCATTTGAAACCTTCAGTAACCCAGGATTGGCTTGAACCAGTCAATGTACTTAACTCATTCTCACAAATACATCTGAGTGTCCCGCTCCTAATCCCAAGAATTTGAGGAGACAGCTTCGAGAGTGTAGTAGTTCATGAAGGAATGTGTGTAATAGAGGGAGCATAGAAAAATAGAATTAGAAATGCAGGCTCAGTTACTTATCAGCTGTTAATTCCCTTAAACTACCGTCCTTCCCAAAGAAAATATTCAGACTTTTGTGCTTTGAAAAAATTTGTAGGGTAATCCACAACATAATTCCAACTCTTACCTACTGAGATTCACCTACTTTTTTTTTTTTTTTCCTTGGAGGGGCAAGTTGGACAGTGAGGTCTCCTCATGGGCCTCTACAGCTTCTGTCACCTGGCCTCAAAAGACATGATTCCCTTTTGGCTTTCATAACTTAAAATGGACAAATGATCGTTCAAGTCCACTAAACCTAAATTGAACTGCTTATGGGATACCTTGTTAAAATTCAAAGAGACAAAAATATTAACATACAACTAGATATTCCATTAGAGTATTATTTTGTCCCTCTGGGGTTCCTGAAGGCCCAGCTTCCAAGCCTGCTATAGCCCACTTCCTTGTGGCAGAGCCCCTATAATCTAAGAATATGATTCATGCTCCCAAAATGTTCAGCACCTTTGGAGCCTAAACTAGAGGTTCTCAAACATCAATGTACACCTAGAAATCTTGTTAAAATGCAGATTCTGTACTAAAAGTAGATTTAGAGGTTGGGGATTTAGCTCAGTGGTACAGCACTTGCCTAGCAACCACGAGGGCCTGAGTTCAGTCACCAGCACCACCACCCAAATAGGTTTAGTCTGTTTCTCACAAACTTCTAATGCTGCTATGCCTGCTTTGGTATAAAGGGTCTAAAAACAAACCAGAAAATGAAGGCCCGTCACAGAAGTTCCACTTCGCCATTCTGCTGAGACGTGGTAATCTGTGTTTTGAAGTCCATAATGGACACCAAGAATAACTACAGAGGCTGTCAGACACAGTGAGGTGTCCCTGACCGTTACATAAGACAAAGAGGCAGTTGACACAAATGATACTAAACCATCAAGGCCCACAGCAGAAGTGACCTTAGCTCAGGGATGGCTGTAGGGTCTCATCTCCATGTCAACCCAGACCTCGCAGGGAGTTGACGGGTCCTTGTTCTAAAGCAAAACTATTTGTGGTATCTGTCCTATTCTTGAGCCTGAGGAAAGTCACAGGATACCACCTGATAGTTGTCCCTGGATGAGCTCAAGAAAGAGGCCCACACAAAACAACCCAGTCAAGTCACTGGTTATCAAGAGAGGAAACCTAACCTGCTGCCACATGGACAAGTGGTGTAAAAATATTGATCCCTCTTTTAGGGTCAAAGGAATCATAGCACTTAGTAATACAAAAGATACATCTGTGATAACATCTTCTCTCAAATCTCTAGGATTTGGGGCATAGAAAATATTATTAAAATTAGTCTTATAAATTGTTAATATATATTATAAAATCCTAGAAATTTTTAAACTCAGTTTTATTTCTAGAACTTCCTTCCTTAAGAAAATGATTAAAAATTCAGATGAAGATTCAGGCCCAGATGTATCCGTTAATTATGAGAATATAAAATTAGAAACAACCTAAATGTTCAACTATAGAAGGATTGAATTATTTATGGGGCAGGTTTTTTTTTTAAGATAGTACACTACTGAATTTTTAATAATTTCAGAAAATATATAAAGTATAGTAAATGAAAAGAAGAAGGAATCAAAGTAGTATAATCCAAATTATATGAACTTGTGTGTCTACGTGTATTATAAAATTGAAAAGAAATGATAATGAGCTCACTGGACTGTGGGATAGTGAGTAATGTTCATTTTCTTCCCTTATACTTTTTCTGTATTTTTAAAGTATATTACAGTATTCTTGTTTTGATAACTAGAAAAAATTCAAATTTTGTTTTATAAATTTTTTTGTAAAATTTATACCCTTATAAATTAATTTTAGTCTCATAATCTTTAAGCTTATTAAAATTTTAGTAAAATCATTAGATAGTGGCTTTTAAAAAGACAAATATTATAAAACATTTGTGTGCCAGACACCACCTGCTAATTGAGGCTTATTAATATAGCCCTTTCCAGGAGATGATATTTTATGCTACAGTGACTATTTCCTATTATTGGATAAGTAATTTTGCCTCTTTGGATATTTCCTTGGGATCAGGGTTGGAGTAGATACTCTTCTCACCTTCAGTTATTCAGTGGTCCCATTGGAATTTGCCACCTGTATCCCTTAGGATCCTGTGAAAAGGATAGTACACTGTGTCTCCCAGTCTGCAAGAACTGAATGAACTAAGGATGGTAACAGCTGGCCTGAATCTGATGCATTATAAGTGTTCAGTAAGTGATAGCTACTTCTGCTGGTAGTGTTGGAAGGTCATCTGTCACCTCCAAGTTGACGGAAAGTAACAGAACCCAGAGAACATTCTTTGTTTCCTGGAATCCCTCACAACCATCATGCCAGGCCTCTGTGCACACCTTGCTAGATGCTCCACATGCTATAACTCAATAACTTCAGCAGTGGCAGGGGTTGTGGTCAGCTTAAACTTGCCCCCCAGAGAGTCACAGCATCAGCCTTCAGAGGAAAGAAGGCCGAGCCGTGTGTACTAGTCCTACACCAGCATGTTCGTTTCTTCCTTAGGTTTACTGGACCTGTCCAACAGAAGACGTGGACTCTTTTGAAATGGAATTTTATGAACTCATTACTACTCCTCCTAACAATGTGCGGATGGAACTCTGTGGACAAATTCGGGACATAATGCAGCAAAATCTGGAGCTACACAACCTGACCCCCAACACTGAGTATCTGTTTAAAGTTCGAGCCATCAATGACAATGGTCCCGGGCAATGGAGTGACATCTGCAAGGTACTGTGTGTGTTATTTCTTAAATAGATTTTCTTGAATGATTCTGAATGCAACTCTGTGATGATGATCATGAGATCACAGAACCCACAGGGACTCGCCCTCTCTGCCCAGAAAATTTGCTAAAGTAGGACCAAAGAGAAGGCTACTGGCCTCCACCAGACTTTGCAAATGAGGCCAGAGAGTAGTTAAATTGTGCTTCATTCAAAAAATGTTTGTTCTAGGCATTGTTAGGATGTGTTAGGATGCAGAGATTCAGAGGAAAATAAAGTATAATCCCTATTTTCAAGGTTCTCAGGGTCTAGTACATAAATAATTTTTGTATGAGAAGATAAGAAATAATTGTAATGTGAGAAAAAGTAAAAAGGGAATCCTATCCCCAGACAAAACAGAACAATTTTAACAACTAAAAACAGGATACCCAGGAGTGTTTGAATTTCACACAAACACTAAGTAAGATTTTTTAGTGTAAGTATGTCCCATGTATTATTTAATATCTTCTTATACTAAAATATGTTTATCTGAAAGTTAAGGAATAGCCAGTGAATGTGTCAGGTGGGGCTCCGAAAAAGAACATACCAGATTATTTCTTTCTTCTTTGTGATGCAAGACTGATTGATTCTTCTTTATATCCTCAAGGGACGCACATGTGTGAATATAATTTTATCAATATTAAAAGGAGAAAGAGACGAAAACTATTAAGACTGCCCAGAGCTATCCTGCTGTGTAACTGTGATGGTGTTCTTGGGAATCAGAGTAGAGTATGTCTCAATAAGGATTCTTTAGAAGACAAAAGGACAAGTCCATTCATTTCAGCTTTTGAAAAGGGGAAATGTATAAGAGAGAGAGTGTGTGTGTACGTGGGGGGGGGTCTCACAAGATCCTTGTGGGACATACCTCTGATCTGATACCCAAGGGAACTGGAAAAGTAGACGCCCCAAACCCCATCTTATTCCTCCCTTCCATCACTGCTTCTCTTTGACTAGCCTTTAGTTTTTGCTCCTCTAAAATCAACTTACACCCTGCATGTATTTGTTAGCTTAACTCTGATACCAATATCTGACTAGCCACATTCTGTTTGTCTCCCCGGTCAGATGCTGAGGACAGGAATTTCATTTGTCAGTCCCTCTAGTGATAAGGGGAAGCAGAAGGAAAGGTAGGGCAGGATCATGTGCTAGGTGGCCAGTCTGTGGGCTGGGGCTCCTGCGCCATGCTCTGCTCCCGAAACTGAGCACCCGCATGCACACTCTTCCCCTCCCACAGAGCTCAGACACTCGCTGGTATGAGAAGGAAGGGTATGGAAGCTCTGCTTGGCCACTCCTCCTGCTGTATCCCAGCTACTATCCTCTGGTAGGTCAGCTGGACCTAAATCTTGCTAGTCTTGCTAGCTCCTTTCCCCTTCAGAACGTGGAACGCCCACAACTGCTAACACATTTTGCAGCATGTCTTCTTAACTGTGGAATTTTCCTTTTACCCAATTTCATCTTCCTTCTGAGTTTTTAGTAATCCCTCAGACACATCTTGCCCATGAAAGGCACTCAGTGCTGTTACTAATTTTGTTAAATGTACCTTCCATCATTTCTGGATGAACTGCAATAGGTGGAGAGACAGAAGTGTGTTACCAGTCTGCCAGTTCACCCTGCGGGGCCTCCCTGGATGGATGCTTTGTTGCCCATCTCACTCCATATGCTCCCTGAGAACAAAATTCAGAGCCCACCTCCCTTTCTCCTACAGCGTTTACCTCAGCAGTTTGGATATAGCAGGTTTTTAATGATTATTGAATGAAGATATGAGTGAAAATGGGACCAATCAAATGAATAGATGAATGGATGTCTAAATTAAAGAGTGGAGAAATAAATTGATAAAATAAAATTAATAATTACAAAGTACCACCAGATGCCTGAAAGCGAAGTGTTTTATGCAATCAGTCAAGAAAAAACATTCTCTAAAATTGTGTTTATGCGATTCATTTGCCCTCCCTACAAGAGAAGGAAATGCATTCCAGGCTCTTTACTTTTAACACAATATCTAAATGAGCAGAGCCCTAATTAATGAGGTTTTCTGGAAGCTTCATTTTTATCTGACTCAAGGAGCTGCAATATAGATTTTTCCTTCAGAAGTAATTCTTCCTCCCTTTTTTGTGGTTATATTAGCATTCTAGAGGAAACACTGGTTTCCTTAACATTTGTCATCATTTGCATAAGTAAAGGCTTCAGTAGCAAATGAAAATAAGATGGTATGTTTGAATGACATTTATAAAGCTTCATAAAAGTAATGACTTTAGCTCCTTCCTATAAAATCAAGATTTTTTTTTTCCTTTGGCATCAGTGCTAGGCTGGCATTCCTGAAAGGTTTCATTTAAATGTTTCAGTAAGGCCGCAGAATCATTTCTTATCCAAAATGCAATATTTCCATCATATGTACTTTCGTAAAAGAAGTGAAAAAACACCTTTTATATTTGATTTGCTTAAGTCTAAGACTTGTTAATTTTAAGAGATTTTCTCCGGAGTAGAGAACATGTATCAAGAAAATTAAGGCTTTTTAAAGGTCCCATTTGAAGGTCAGCTCTATGCCAAACACTGTCTACTCATTATCACCAATCATTCCAACCACCCAGAAAGGAGGGAGTTACTGCCTAGATTTCACAGAAGAGGAAACCAACTCTCAGCAGGGAAACTGAAGGAGGAGTTAAGTTGAAATTGGGTCTGTATCCAAAGCCAGAGGTCTTTGTCCCCCAGCACCATAATCAGACGCATCCAAGTCTGGGGCAATGGATGTTCAGCTCTGGCGTCATAATATCTCACCCTAGGAGGATAATGGGAAAGCCAACAGTAGGGAGAACTGAAGGTTGTTTTTGTTTGGGGAGGGGAATGAATCATGCATTTGAAAGAGTATTGGATTTTGGTTCTTGTCTCTGGCTCTAAATCCCAGCCACACTCTATTGCTGTCTCCGTGAGGAAGGACCTGGAGCTGGTCTTGTTCATCCCAACTGGGAGCCTCTAGCATCAAAGAAGCTAACTGGCAATTTTGAAGGGATACAGAAATGTGATCTTAGGAGAGGCCTGTGCCCTTTTACCTCACTTCGTCTTCCTGATCTTCCTCCAATCCTCAACATACCTGATGACCACCATTCCTATTTCTGATTATAGCCTCCTTACTTTGACGCACTGTCTCCTTCTCACTTTAATTCTCAGCCAACTTCCATGAAGTCTTCTTGTGACAAAACTTAGTATTGGTTTCCCTTTGCTTCCATAACAAATTAGTGGCTCAAAGAACACTATTTATTGCCTTACGGTTCTAGAGCTCAGAAGTCTAAAAGGGGTCTCACTAGGTGAAATCACCACATCAGCAATGTTGATTTTTGTGATTACATCAGGCCCATCTCATGACACAGGAGTGTCTCCCTATCTCAAGACCAGCTGACTAGCAACCTTAATTGCCTTTTGCTGTATAACATAACATATTCAAAGGTTCTGAGATTAGGATGTGGACATCTCTGAGGAAACATTATTCTGCTGACCATAAACTGGATGTTCTAGATTACACCAAATTTCTAGATAAAACTTCAGGCTTAACAATAGTCACAAATTGGTACTTTTCTGCGTCTTTATAGCTTTTCAGAAAATGCAGAAGTCCCTGTTCCTGCTTATCCTCTTAAAGCCCTGCTACGTCTCCCAGCCCCAGTCTGTGTAATAATCAGGGGTCACGCAGCCACCCTCGGGCTCCACAGTGCTCCGCCCTCCTGCCCCGCCCAAGCCTGTGCTGAACCCAGCCACACAGCAGGCTGTCGTGCAGCCCCCTTCTGTTCTTCCTCTCCTTCTTCTGAGCCACATAGCTTCAGGGGCTGAGGCTGGGGGACGATCTGAGTGACCACTACCATCCCACACTCTGCAGAACTAACCCAATGGCCACCTGCTCACTGGCAGTGGCTCCAAGCCCTGAAATGAAACATAAATGCTTTGCATTCTCCATCTCTTTAAGGTCCCTGGTCTTCTAAAGAGCTTCTATCCTTCATGTAATTAGAACTCCACGGGTTCCTCTCTACTCAGCCTGCAAATAACCTTGAACCTAGAGCAAGCATAACCTGGGGGCAAACTGGACCTGACTTTTTAACCTCATAGCCAGAGAGTTTAATTAATGATACACTTAATCTATGGTCCATTATCAACACCGATCTATGTAAAGCCCTTTTCTTGTTTATATATTCCCTCTCAGGACATCCATTCTAAAATGTTTCTTGTGTATCTTTTTGTTTTAATGTGTTCTTATATGATGTGTATTGCCTTGATATATTATTAATTTACACAAATAGTGTTGCCTCACATATTTTGCTTTGCTTCTGGCCCATTTTTTCACTGAATGCTGTATTCTTATAATCCACCATGCCATTATGGGCATTTTATCCCTTAAGGGGCACCCAGACGACCTCTAATGATGCTGTTGTGAGCAGGCTCATATATGACATCTTGTGTGTGGGATGGGGACGTGAAAGTTCCATCGGGGTACTGTAGAGTTTGCTAGGGCTGCCGTAACAAAATGTTACAAGTGCTTCACAAAAAGAAGAGAAATATATTTTCTCACAGCTATGGAGGTTGGAAGTCTAAAACCACGGTGTCAGCAGGGTTTGTTTGTCCTGAGGCATCACCTCTTGGCTTACAGATGGTGACCTCTCATATGTTCTAGATGCACATCCTCATGCACATCCCTGTCGCCACGGTGTCTGACTTTCCTCTTCTTACGCCAGTCAGGTTGGATTAGAGCTCACTCTGAAGGCTTGTTTTAACATTATCACCTCTTTTGAAGGCCCTGTCTCCACACAGAATTACATTCGGAGGTACTGGGGCTTAGGATTTTGACATAGAAACTCTGGAGGGACATAATCAGCCCATATCAGATATATACCATGAGTGAAAATGGCGTTCATAAAGAAGGTGGCTAGTTAATCTGATCACATCCATGAATACTTCCATAAGGAATAAATGATGGCTCTTACATTCTAAGAGTCATCTAAATTTAGTAAAATCTACCCTTCTATCTTGCTAACCTAATAGTTATGAACTGATATATTATTATTGTTTTAAATTTCATTTGATACACTTGTAAGTTTTCAGAATTTCCTCTCTTATATATGGACTGTTAACATCTTTTGTCTGTTTTTCTATCCCATTTTTCTTTTCCTAGGTGATTTCCAGGGTTTCTCTATATATTCTAGATAATGGTTTTAGACATTGCTAGAATCTTCTCCCCTTCTGACAGTTGTCTATTATCTCTGACCATAGTGTACAGTACTTCATGAAAAGGTAGAGATCTTCAATGGTGATCTAACCAAAGTCATCAATTATTTTTCCTTGTTTTCACTTTCAAAAGTTCTGTTTCAAAAATCTTTTCCTCAACTTAGATCACAAAGATAATCTTCCATCTATTCTTTTATGAAAATTTGGTTTCACCTTTCAAATTTAGCTGTTTAATTCACGCAGTCTCTGCCTTTGAATGTCACACAGAGATGTACCTCTTTTGCCATCCAGTGAGCCAGTTTTCCCAATCTACCAAGTGATGTCTTTTCTCTCTTAGTATACAACAAAGATGTAGCTTGAGTCTTAAACTAAGTTCCTATGCAGTTATGGGTATATCTCTGAGTTCTCTGTTATATATTGGTCTGTGTTGGTATCCGGCTGGTTTATGTATCTGTCCTTTGGTCTGTATCACACTAACTTTACTGTTTTAATCTCACTTTTGTGCTTTGTCTTAATAAACTGCTAAGGTAAGTATCTCCACTACCCCTCTTTCTTTTTTAAATTCTACTTAGATAGTCACATAGATTTATTGCTCCATATAACTTTTGAAGTAAGTAAATTTAATTTTCTTAAAAATGCAAATAGAATTTGATGAAGACATTCAATCTTTAATTAGGAGATAATTGATATATTCATAATATGTTTGAACATTTATTGAAACTGTCTTAATTATTCTTTATGAGAGTTTTTAAGTTTTCTCTATAGAGTTACTATGCTTTCCTGGTTAAAGTATTATACTTTAGAGATCTAATATATAGCATGAGCACTATAGTGTTGTATATTAAAAATTTGCCAAAATTTTAAGTGTTCTTATCATATACACACACAAAAGATAATTATATGAGATGATAATATGCTAATTTTCTTGATTATAGTAGTTATTTCACTACATATGTGTATCAAAATGCCATGTTACACACCTTAAATATATATCCAAAAAATTAAATAGTTTGCAGACTTTGTTGATTTTAAGAATGCTGCTCTGTACTTTATTATATTTTCCAAAGGATCACTGGTTTAGAATAAAAACTATTGCTGGTTGTAGATTAAGCTCAATTCTAACTGCTTTGAAGATAGTAATACACAGTATATTAACTATTGTTATTCTCTTATTATTTTTTATGAAATTTTGTTTTTTTCATAAAATAAAAATAAATAATAAAAAATACTATATGGAACAGAAAAATACCTCTCTTATTATTTGGAGACTCTGTTGATTCTGCTTGTTTTTCCAGGCATCTGATCCTACCATCTATAAATAATGTTTTATTTCTTTCCATACAATCATTGAACTTACATTTTTCTTCCTTAATTGCTTTGGCCAGGGTCTTAAGTCATACACAAAATGGTACCAATAATAATAGATATTCTTGTCATATTGCTGATCTTTAAGTTTCTCTACTGAGTTATTTTTTATTTAGTTTATGTTATGTATAATACTCATTACATTAAGTACTAACACATTAATACTTCTACTTCTAGGTTTCTGAGAGTTTGTACATAAACTATAAAGCTTATTGGCTTTTTTCCATTATTTGAGGTAATCATATGATTTTTCTCCTTTAGGCCATTTATTGATGAAGTTAATTACAATAACTGACTGGGAGTGCAAGGGATTAAACCCAGGGCTTTCTGCATGTTAAGCATACATTCTACCATTGAGCTATATCCCCAGCCCACAATGTTGAATTTTCTGATGCTAAAGTCTACTTGCATTCATGGTATAAAACTTATATGATTGTCATGTGTTATTTTTTAATACCACTTGTTTAATAACTATTTCAGCAAGTTCATATTTTATTTTAGATGATTACACTTATGATCATAAGTTAACTGGGCTTATAAATTTTTGCTTATATTGCTTTTATCTAGTTCTGAAATCAATATTCACTAGCTTAATAAAAGAATCTGGGACACTTTTTCTCGTCTCTATTTTCTAGAGCAGCTCTGTCTTAGAAGTTTGGTAGAATTCATTTGGAAAGCAATCTGAGCCTGGGAAACTGGGGGCACTTGGGACAAGGGAAGGAATATCAGCTATTCTGCTAATGTCTTTACTTTCTCAAGTTCTGTCTTTCTGCTTCTTCTGTCCTCTGTTCATCTGATGCCCTCAGTATATACACACCTCACCCTTTTGGCCCATTCACATGTCACGTGTGGTCTTCTTCTCTGAAGATCTTGGCTATAGTTTGAGGCAAACACAAATCCCCTGTTTTCTCTGAGTCAGTTCCTAGCCCCTCATACCACTATTACCTTTTCCTCCTTGCCCCTTGCTCTGTGTGCCTGTATTATTTCTTTTTCCCTTGTCAGGATTATAGCTGTGCAATATTGCCATTTTTACCCAGGAATTGGCTCATTGGTCAAGTATATAATATGACCTTTACCTTGCATGCAGTTCGGTTTTCTCTAAAACCAAAAATAAAGTTTATAACAGTAGAGTGCATAATGCTAATAAGTATCTACATGTTTGCCCTTTCCCTTTGTATATAAGAAGAGAAGGTTAAAATTTTTATACATAGAGACTTCGTGCTTTGCAGAAACATTCCTCTTCACCATCCCCACTCCGCCCCCTCCTATCTGCTCTGCAAGTCCTCACTCCTCTGGACAGAGCCCACTGGCCCACTGAACTCCTCCATCCCTGGGTCCCAACCTCACTCCCCAAATGCCTCCGCAGCAAATGCTATTTGGAAAGAATGAGAATGTTGCCAGGGCAGAGACACGGAGAAATGCACCACCTTCCAGGTAAGACAAGGAGTCCTACATCCAAGTGCAGTTGGTGAGATTTCTGGTCTGGTCTGGTCCTGCCTGCCCCTCATGCCTACTACAGTTTGCCTTTCCCATGTAGTACTGACCATTCAGACTCCTGACTGTACCAAAGGGAAACACTGGGCAGACTTATAATTTATAGCCTATTCACCTTTTGTCTACTCTTCCAAGAAACTTCTTTTTACCATTCCTAGTACTGAGACTATATAGATGAGAGTCAATCACCATCCTCCCTCTATCAAGGTGTTCCCCATCTGACAAGAAAGTCAAACATAGTAGCTGAAACTTACAACTGACAAGAGCTGTAACAGAAGCAAGTCCCACAGCATGAAGGAAGATGCGGGGGGCTACTCTGTGGTGACACCCACCTGGGTCCAGCCCCACTGGTCCTCAGCACTGAGGTGCATGAGGTGCCTTGAAGGAAGCAGGACCTGGTCCATGGCATCACAACCCCTCCACACACGAGCTGTGGCTCCTTGTGAAAGCTGTGAGCTTCTCTGTGCTTAGGTCTCCTCCTCTCTCAAGCAGGATTGAGAGCACCTGCCTCCCATGGTTGTTGCAGCCAGTCAATGGGGTGATGTATACAGCTCTGTTTTAGCAGGAGTGCGCTAGGCTCTCAGCAGCCATGGTTCCTCTGTGGTTGGCACCACAGCTCTTTGCTTCTAATTGCAGGTGGTGACACCAGACGGGCGTGGGAAGAACCGAGCTAAGTGGGGCCTGCTGAAGAATATTCAGTCTGCCCTCCAGAAGCGCTTCTGAGCCCCTGCAGAACCCTCTCTGAGATGCACCAAAACGTAGACACATAAGTATACATCCCCATGTATTGCATTTTTCTCACTACATTCTTCAAGGAGATTGTAGATGAAAGTTCCCAGAACTAGGTTTTCCAACAGGAGTCTTCTGAGAGCTAATAAAAAGAAATACCTGACATCATGTCCTGCTGTTTGTCCATTATGATGAAACTAAGACATAGTCAACAAATCTGAATGTCTCTCTCGGCTCAGGTCCAGCCTAGGCTCAGCATTCTGTGTTGTTGGGTATGGAAAGCACCATGTTCTGGGTGTTAAAAAGAGGACTCTATCTGCAGTTGTGTCCCCTGGGTATGCATTTCAATGCTGACTTGCTGTGGGTATTTGAGCAAGTTGCTCATTGATGGGGAGCTCATATCTTACCATGTAATCTATTTCAATATTAAGTTTAGCCAACATTGTGAGAATGCCCCTCCTAATTATTGAGCCTAAATGTACCTTCCCAGGACTTTCAGCCATTCCTCTGAGGTATGCCTCTGGGCCATAAAGACTGTGTGCCTTCCCTCTTCTCTCTCCTTCTGTGCCCCTCAGCAAATAAGGAGCCGTAGACGCCTGGCTACATTACAGTATTACAAGAGCAGTTACCCCAGGGAGCTTTGTTATGATCCTATTACTATAAATGATGGCTTGAATCCACTATCAGATCTGGTATTACCATATAATCATTTCTGTAAAAAGCTTCAGAATCATCATTAGCATGGGGAGCAAATTAAATGACATGCCAGCAGGGATTTTACTACTGATAAACTAAAATGAAATTAAACTTAAAAAAAACCTTAACTGTATGAATAGTGTATTACAATGAACGCACACACCTACTCATGGTACCAACAAGGACTAGTCAGAATTAAATAAGCTGTAGCACCCTGATCTTGCCTCTCTAGAGAATAGGGAAACTGCCTTTATTGACTAAGATAGCTGGATTCTTCAAGAATTCAGCTGAGCCATTCTACCAAATGGAAGAGGGACTTATAAACAGCACAGAAACTCCTGTCCAGTTTGGTCTCTGGAGTTATGATTTACATGGAAACCCCAATCTCAGGACTGTGGTTGAGGTGCAGGTATATATGAATATTGATACGTATAGAGGTGTGCTAAATATAACCAAGAGGCTGGTAGATATACATTTACAAATATATCCCACCATGTTGAGCCATGACTTCTCTGTGTAGCTACATAGTTCAACAGTTCAACAATCCTAACAACCCTTCTTTAGAGAAGAATCTATGGTTACAGGAAGAAATAATTAGTAGCAGAATCTTGAGAATACCTTTCAGTGTGGTAGAACACCTGCCAGTTACATTAATGGTAGTTTTCTTGCCCCTTCCTTCTTTTCATCTGATAGCCATTCTAGATTCATTCTTTCATTAGTACATCTATAATGAGACCTGTGGGGACACAGCAGTGAATTAAACAGACCCAACCCCTGCCCCATGGCTCTTGCAGTCTAATGAGTAGGACAGATCACGTAGGCAAAGGTACAAACACACAGTGACTGGAAACAAGAAATGTTAGCAAGAAAAGCAGCATGGAGCTAGGAAGTGTCAACTCTGAAGACAACATCAGTGAAAGGCTCCCCAAAGAGGTGACCTTAAAGCCACTTCCTCAAGAATGAGAAGGAGATAGCACATATGTGCAGAAGAGAAAAGCATTCTGGACAGAAAGGCAGCAGGTGCCAAGACCCTGAAGCAGGAAAAGATGGCATGTTCAAAAATGTACATCACTGGGGCTGGGGATTTAGCTCAGTGATTAGAGTGCTTGCCTTGTAAGCACAAGGGCCTGAGTTCAATTCCCGGCACCACAAAAAAAAAAAAAAAATGTACATCACTGGGAGGGTGGAGTACAAGAAACAAAAGAATATATAAATGTCCCTGGCAGGACTGGTGGGCTGTCATAGAGGGTGAGCAACACAGGAAGCTCAGTGAGGAGATGACACAGGCAATGCTACATCCATATTTATCTTCAGTAGTATTACTTTTGCTTCCATGGAAAATGAGTTTGCAAGGGTCAAGAGAAAAGGCATGATGGTTGCCAGAAAAATCATGATCACCCAGGCTGGGAAGGGATTCATGGTGGAATTGAAAACCCTCTCTAATGAATGGCACGTGTGAATGAGCAAGAGAGAGGAATCAAGGGTGATGCCCAAGATTCAGCAGTAAGCATTGGGTGGACCATGCATTCAGACAGGGGAAAACAAATAAGTTTCAGGGAGATTCCAAAGACTATGTTTTGGGTGAATGAAGTATGACACTCCTGAAGGACAGATGAGTAGAATCTAATAGTGGCAGGTGGATGTTACATCAATTGATGAAGTCAGAAAACTAAAACTCCACCAGTTATTTTAACAGATAGAATTGAATATTGGGGACTGCTTAAATGGGTACTGGAGGACTGAGGAAAGAAGAGGACATTTGGATAACAAAGAGAACAACTTCAGGGAGCCACTATCACCCCTAGGGCTGGGGAAATGAAGGAAAGAAAAGGGGTGGGATTACCAGAGGCACATGATCCAGAGAAGGGGATTCAGATCTCAGAGGACGAGTTACTGCCTGGCTGGCACTGTGTACATAAGGGGCTTCCAAGGGGCTGCTTCTAGGAATGTAGCGGGAAAGCAAGAAACTGACAGTAAGAGCTGTACTGCCACCACCCAGAAAAACCATAGCTGCACTGATGCCACACAGAGTGTCGAGCAGATGACTTTCCTTTGCCCCCTCCAGGTTTCCAGGGTTTCTCTGGGCTCCTCTGGTACCACAACTCTGCAAAACCAGTAGGCACAAGAAAGATGGCACCTGCAGAACTCCAGAATCAGTGTCACAGACTGATGTACAAAGGCAGCTTGGTACAACGAGTCTCAGCTTCACAGCTGACATGACTAGGCAAGACTGGAGCTCAAAGGATAGCCCTGGGCTGGGAATATCAGTGCGTGTAACTGTGGCCTTCTAGAATGCTAATGACGTGGAGTACCCTGAACTTAGCTGGCTACTTGGGGTAGACCAGAGGGGCACGAAACTCCTGTCTTCAGGCCGCTTTCTGACCACAAGACAACTGCAAAAACAACTGAAGAGCAGTTAGCCACTTGAGTACGTGACCTCTATTCTCAACCCAGGTGAGCATTAGAATCACTTCTGAAGCCTTCAAAACTGCAGAGCCCAGGGTCACCCCAACTTCCCTGATCACAGTCCTCAGAGCAGGGGCCTGGACATGTCTGTCTTCTGAAAGCCTCCGGGCCCAATGTAACAAGCACTAGAGACCTCTAGATGTAACACAAGCTTCTGGAAGATGGTTCCTGACCATGTTAGGACCAGAGTTAGGAATCAGACACCGAAGGGTCAGAGGAGACTGCAATGAGGAGCAGGCAGCTTGAAAAAGACAGGGAGGCAGGAAAGAAGGGGGAATCAGGCACAGAGGACTCAGAAAATGCTCACCGATTTGAGTTAGACTCAGAGTTTACCACATACTGTACCCTCCCTCTTTTGTTTTGAGAGATCAGAAAAGCAGGGTTTGTGGGGAAATGTTGCTATCAATTAAACTATTGCTATCATTTCCACAGTTGCTTCCTTCCAAAATGAACAAAATCAATCTGATTCTACTCATTATATGTCTAATTGATAATATAAGAAGTGCCTGAATTTAATCTGGAAGCCTAGGAGAAGAAGGACCCTCTAGATGGGGCAGGGGGGATCCACAGGGGACTCGAAGATAACAGGACTCCAAGGTGATGGGGAAGGAGCACTTACCAGCTGCCCTGCCTGGTCCACAGCCCTGGCCAGCTGAAGTGCTGGACCTCTTTCCCAGGGGGATCACATACTTGGACTCACACAAGCACATGTGCATGCACATGTCAGCACACACTGACACGTGTCTGCATGTACACACATGCCTGTACCCACACACATCCGGCAGCCACTGAGCCACTTTGATATTTGCCATAGAAGAGCAGAGGAGGAGGAGGACAGGGCTGGCCCAGTGGAAGAGGGAAGAAAGGGGCATTTTCCTGTCCCTCCTACTTCCAAATAATCCATGAGACTTTTTTGGTTTAAATTGAGACATTTCTTTGCTGATGAACCAGGCTGTGTAGACAATCTCAGAGAAGCTACCGCATTCTAAGGTAAATATCTAACTAAATCTAAGGGAGAAATGCAATTCATAGAGCTGCCCAAGGGGCATGTGTTACTGTGAAGTTGAACTGGGCCCAGAAACTCGAATCATTTCCACTGAGTTGTAGAAGTTAGCAAAATACGTTCAAAACAGAGTTCTTCAGATGCTGTGAATCAGTGCATGGCTTCATTTCTATTCCTTTAATTCCACCATGAGCTATAATTTCTAAATTTCCCTTCAGGAAAAAAAATCATTTAGCTCAGAAATAATGCTTTCTATATAAAACTGAAGCTGTTTCAGGGCTCATGTCTTTGATTTTTTTTTCCTTCCAAGAAAACCATAATAAAGAGAGTCTTTCATCTTAATAAAGCCAGACATGGAAAGTTTCTATCTGACAATAAATTCACTCAATAAAAATTGACCAAATGCTGTACCCTCCTGGCTCTCAGCATCTGGAGCAGATAAAGCAGTTCTGGCCTCCATGGGCTTATGTGCTTGAAATGGAGGGAAAATCGGGTCTCATCTTATGCAGGCTTTGGCATCTGAGCCATGTCCCACGAAAGGGGTGGAACATCCCTAGCAACGTACATGCTGAAGGAAATCAGAGGAATGAAGAAATGGGGTGTGGGCTTCCAAGACAGATGGACAATCTGATTCAGGGTGTGGGGGCTGGACTCGCATGTCATGTGTACAAGTGAATGAGAGGCCGGGAAGGGGCTGGTGGCCAGATTGCAAGGATCAGTGAAAAACAGATTTTCAATTTATCCTGTGGCTAATGAGGATGGCATGTTGATTACTGAGCAGAAATGAGTAACAGTAGTAAGTACACCATAGTAGCTAACACTTGTAACTATGTTCCAGGCACTGTACCGTGCACTTTACACACATTGGCTAATTAAATTCTCACAACACCCCTATCATAGACACTATTTTCTCCATTTTGCAAATGAGGAAACTGAGGTTCAGAAAGTTTAAACATCTAGCCCAAGGTCATTCTGCTTCTGAGCAGCAGCCAATCTGTACCCTAGAGGCTCCATGTGCCCTCACACCAAGTCCTGTCCCACAACTAGTCTAGGAAAATGAAGCTGCAAAGCAGAGGAACTCAGATAAGAAGTAGGAAAGGACCTCGCCATATTCCTGCAAAAAGAGATACCTCTGTCCTCTCTTGTCCTCCTTTGTGCTTAAATTACTTGGAGTAAGGGCTCTGTCACTGGACAAGTGCTTCCTCTCCACCTTTTATTAATATCAGATTGGGCTCAACCTCAGCTAGAAGACTCTGCCTTTCTCTACAGCACTAACCGAGTGCTGGGCACTGTACCAGTGCTGGGGACATCAAGATTAAAGACACATTGCCAAAGGAACAAAGCCCCCTCCCACCACTGCCCTTCCTTTCTGCAACTGTGGCCCTTCTTGCACACTTCCCAGCATCCTCCAGACTCTTCCCTGCCCCCTGATTGCTGCCTCCCCTCACTACCAGGTTTGGGGTCCAGTCCCACATGAGAATAGTATGAGAAAGGCCACCGATGTCTATGGTCAGGCATTCGGTGCTACTGACTACAGGTGTTTTTTTCCCCATTTAAAATAAGCCACAAGACTAGTGTGGGTAAAAGTGATCAGCTCTGGCTTGGAAAAATAAAAAAGTCAGCTTGTCTTGGCGGAAGCCCAGTGCCTCTGTGGTGTCTGCTGGGGTGAAGGGGCCTCCCCTCGGCTCTCATCCATAAGAGCAGATTTTCTCCCTGGATTGGCCTCTGCTTACAGAAATGAGGTCTTTCTTCTGGCTCCCCAGAAGCAGCCAGGATAGAAAGTCCCTGGTGCGAGCTCAGGATTTCGGGGAGGGCAATGACTGTCACCTTCCTAGGGTGGTGCCTGAAGACAGCAGTGAAGTCAGCTGCCAGCCCCCAGTCTGTGTACCTGTCTCTGCTCTCTCTGTAGGAGTTTGACCTTGTCAATACATTTACACTGTCTTCGCCTCAGGGCTTCCTTCTGTAAAAGGGGCCAGGAACACCCCTGTGGATGAAGAATGAGAACACAGCCCACAGCCTCCAGCTCAGGGCCTGACCCGCTGCAGATGCCCCATAATGAGATGAGTCCCAGTGATAACTCGTGTGATGCCATCTTGCCAGCAAGCAGAGTCTTCAAGTGGCTGCCTCTTCCTGGGTAGAGGAGTTCTGAATTATTTCCAGGTTCCTGGAAATAATTTCTTTTAGAATCTCACTGAGATTCTAAAAGAAAGACAAGCCCTGGGGAAAATGACATACACACAGATTTTCCACAGGACCACAGGGTGCTGAGAAAACCTCATTCCCGCCTTGTTCCACTGAAGGCGCCCAGGGGTTCCAGGATCAATTCAGAGGCCCTGCTCTCAAGGGATCTAGCCCATCTCTGAGCTCATTCTTTCTCCACTGAGATCAGAGTAAAGTAGCCTCTTCACGTTTTTCCCAGTGCAGCCCAGGGAGGCCTGTCACCATCTCCACCATGAACAGGTTACAGGCATCTCCCAGCTGAGGAAGGCCCAACATGTGGGCCACAGAGCACCCAAAGAGCCCCAGGAATCAGCCTGCACACCCCCAGTGCAGACAAAAAACAGCAGCACTCACCCCACACCTGATCCCATCTGGTTTTTCGAAGTTAGGAAACCACTGTGGTAATGAACAAATACAAAATATAGTCACTAAAAGCACAAGCATCCGCCTGTGGGGATACAGGGAATATGTTGACATTTAAGGAGACCCTCAAACTTGACAGGGTCAGAAATCCCTGCTGCGTCCAGATGCCCTCTCCCTGGCCCCCATCCAGGGTGGGCATCTGTGATGGAGGGTTGCCTAGGCAATGTCGGAGCAACATGCCTCCCATCACAGTCGATATAATTAAAGTGGAAACCTTTTAGAGCATGGTTTAAACAGAGCAAATCATGCCATATCCATGGGTTCTCTTGTTTAACTCTAGCAATAAACCCTGTCTCTCTGGCTCCAAGGTCACGGGCTTTGCACATGGCCACTTGGGTAGTTTCATATATCCCAACTCTCAGACATGAAGAGAAAGGTCTAGGTTAGGTTTATTCATCTTTTTTATTTTATCTCAATCTCTCAAAGTCACAAGAACTAAAATTGCATTTAAAAAATAGCTTTACTTGATTTTCATATTTGGGGAGCCTCCTTCAGCTTGCACCCCCACCATTACTCAGTTAAAACAAAAACGACAAGTTTAAAATGTTTTGATGCCCACAGGGCTGAGGATTTAGCTCAGTGGTAGAGTGATTGGCTAGCAAGCGCAAGGCCCTGAGTTCAGTCCCCAGCACCAACACCCCCCAAAAAAGAAATAAAATGTCTTGATAGCCTATGCTTTACCCAATGGAAACAGGAAGATCTTTAACGACAGTAACAAGCAGAGATGCCTTAAAGCAAGAGTTTGAATAAATTAACATTTTTTTTTTTTTCCAAATCCCTGTCCTTGTCTATGCATTTCTCTCCTGGTTCCAAGCCCGTGTGTCTCCCATACTCTCCCCTCTCTCTCTACTTAGGCTTCCAGAGGCCACTGTCTTGAAAGTGAACAGGTTTGTTACTCCTTTTTCTTCCTTCCTTTGTAAATGATTGATCACCCGAGTTGCCCATAATTCATGGACTGTCTAGCACCAGTGGTTCTCCAGTACCGCAGACCCAGCAGCAATACAGCGGGCCTGGTGTGTGTGAGGAGCCAGGACCCACTCGGCCAGGCAGCCCGAGTCCACTCTCCCTGCAGACCCCAAGATCTGTGGAAGCTCAAGTCCCTTCTATAAATTGCATAATATTTGTATGTAACATCCTCCCTTATGCTTTTTTTTTTTTTAGGTATTAAACCCAAGGTCTTCACACTGAACAACATCCCCAGCCTATTTTATTTTTTTTATTTAGAGACAAGTTCTCACTAAATCGATAAATTGATCAGGCAATTGAATTTGTAATTCTCCTGCCTCTGCCTCCCAGAGTGGTGGGATTACAGGTGTACACTCCCATGCCCAGCCCTCACCATATACTTTAAATCATCTCTAGATAATGTATAATATCTCATACAAATGCTATGTAAATAGATGTAATACTGTATTATTTAAGAAATAGCAACAAGAAAAAAATCTATGCATGCTCTGTATAGATGTCTTTTTTCCTAGTATTTTCAATCCACAGTTGACTGAATCTTTAGATGCAGTACCTGTTGATGAGAGGACCAACAGTATTTGTAGGAAAGCCGAAACACCAGCATCTGTTCTACAAGCTCCTAGACGGTGGGATTATGAGCAAATCTTTTTCTGTATTTTTATCTTTTCCTCTACTTTCAAAAGAGAATGCATTTATTTAATAATCAGAAAAGAAACAAGTTGAAACTATTTTAAAGTTCTTAACAACATAATAGGATTACTCAAAAACTCATACAAACGGCGAAGACAGCAAGATGGAGGTTTGGATACAACGTTCGTCAACAGGAAATGTAAGGGCGTATGTTCCGTAATGCACGTGGTACACTCAGGAACTGAGTGTAGTCACAGTCTACAGTTCACTCCTTCCCTTGGGTGGTTGTTGGTTACCTGAATGAACATCCTTTTCGAGCCTGCATCCTGTGTGTTAGTTTGTCTCAGTGACGGGCACCAACTGCTGCTAGAGCCCACATCCCAGGGACTCTGGTGCCTGATCTCTCCTTTGGCCTTCAGATGTCCTTTCAGTCCTTCATGGAAAGATGTCACTGATTGACACCGGGGTGACAGATAATATAAAGGGAATTATACCAGAATTCTACGGAAAAGACTTTTTCTTTCGTTGGGAATCTTTCTTTGATTAGCTAAATCTCCAAAGCCAAGAGCAGAAGGTAATGTACATACACCCACTCTCAAAATCCTGAACACAACCATGCAGGACTTGCCGAAATTCAGCAAAGCCACCCAGTGACCACTACCCCACCCCGGTTATGGGGCAGAAGCTGAATCATTCAAACAGAGCTCATTGAACATAAAGTACAATCCGTCTCCTCCCTTTCTGTGTCATGAGGTGGAAGGAGTGCCCCCCTGAAGGAAGGAGAAAGAAATCACCTAGACATTGGCATGTTTGGAAGCAGAGCTGCAGGAACTAAATCCCACCTTGGTGACCATGAAAACTAGACTTCTATTGAGAAAATATTCCCTCCCACCAGCCAACTCCATGGGAGCGTCTTTCCCACTCCATCGATGTTGGGCTTGCTCATGGGACTTGCTCTGACCCATTTCTTCACCGCTGCCCTTCACACTCAGCCTTGGGACTTGTTCTGGCCAATGAGCTATAAGTAGACAAGGAGCACTTAGAGGTTAAAGGTGTGCGTACATGATTTAGTTTGTTCCCTCGCACTTCTGTCATCTCCTGGGCATTGCTTTACCTTTGGCCAAGAAGGAGCACACATGCAACAAATCCAAACCTCACTGTCAGGATCTCAGACCACGTGGAACCACCACCTCTTGCAGCCAAGCTTCCCAGCATGGCCAGGGTGCATCTATTGAACTGTAGCCCCGTGAGGTTGAGGATAAATCCTTACTGTTACATTGTCTGCATTTGGGGGTAGTTTGTCAGACGGTATTACTGTGGCAATAGCGAACCCATATGATGTAAGAATTCTTCAGACACCTTCATCATTTCCTCTGGGAGTTTGTGGCTCATGTTTGAGTCCTATCTGGAAAACTATGAATGCAGAACCTAGCATAAAATGCTCATAATTTCAGGACAAAGCGAAGAGACAAAGTTAAGCAGGCTGCACTGCCACCATCTGGAAGGGTGAGGATGTGCAAGATCCTTATGTGTCAAGTAGACGCTACAGAACTTTGTGGGTTAGAATTATCCTACTGGAATCATGCTCGAAATGCTCTCTGTCAAGTGGAGGGAACCCACTGGTAAGGGCCTGTGAGTGTACCTTTAGGGGCAAAAGAGGGGACTACAGGAGCCAGCAGTGGAAAGACGGGACAGTGAAGAAGAGTGAAAAGTTGCCATGCCCTCCAGTCCCACTGCAGTTCCCTAGGAGATCTGAGTCATCTTTAATTTGGGGAACTGTCTGTATATGATACATTAAGCATGCCCATAAAGATATCCCTATTTTTGTCTTTATTTGAAAGCAAATGGCCAGTGTTGGGTCGAAGCCAGGACCTTCTGTGGGTAGGGGGCTTCTGAAATAGAAACAGAGCCCAAACCTTCTCCTGTCCCCAGTTCCCTTCACTTTAACAATATGGCTTGTTCTTCAGCAAATTTCCCTTCAAATGTTCAGCCTGTGGCGATGAGACATTTTTATAGCTTTTTATTTAATATCTTCCTGAGAATTATAGTTTGCTTTTATAGAGTATTACCAAGAAACAAAAGCAACAAAAATACACTTTAATTGTTTAAGCAGCTTGGCTCTTCCTGTTTCAAATATTGGAGGAATCAAAACTCTGCAGGGCAGAGAACCCTAACCCTGGAGTCAGAAGGTGGGATTCTTGTCTGGTCAGTGGTTCAGACCCACTGTGTAACCTTAACCAAGGCCCTCACCCTCTCTTGAGTTTATTTTCCTTCTCGCATAGATCCTCTGTAGGATCTACCGCAAGTAGCCTATGTGCCACTATATAGTTTGTTGTGGAAGGACCCTGAGCTAGTGTGCTAATTACAGTATCTATGCCCTAAACCTTCCTAGTCTACCAAGCAGCACTAGGATCTCAAGAAAATGATTTACTGCCTTTAAGCATCAGTTTCCTTATCTTTAAAATAAAAAAGTAAGTGTTATTGTTGTTTTATATTCTATCTCTTGCTTATAACGCTGCCACAAAGCATACCGGCTAAAACAACCATCTATTCTGCTTATGTTTATGTGGGTCAAGGACTTGGAAAGGTCTCAGCTAGCTGCTCTGTCTGTGCTCACGTGGCATTAGCTGGGGCCTTAGGGCTGGAGGATTCAGTTCCACAATGGTACACACTCCACAGCCTAAACACGACATGGGGCCTCCTCTCAATATGGGACCTCGTGGAGACTGCCCCCACCATGTGGCAGTCAGGAAACGGAAACTGGCCTACAAAGATGAGCTTCTTCCAGAACTGAGGCCAGAAGACTTATTCTGGGTATGTTCTGGTGGTCAAAGTAGCCCTAGCCCATGCAAACTCAAGGACTGAGAGGCACATATGGGATGGCAGATATTGTCGAAGCCACCTTTGGAAAACGGAATCTGCTACATATTGTTCTATCATTATTCTGGGTTAAAAGTATGATAGATGCAGAACCATTTTAAAAGTTAAATCTCTATGCATCTATCACATCTATCAAGTGCCATTATGATCCTTGTTTTGATTTTCCATTTTTAATCTACTTTGGTTAGTGTGACTTTTTTGGCACTGGGGGTCAAATCTAAGGTCTTGTACATGCTAGGCTGATGCTCCGTCTCTGAACTACACACCCAGCCTGCTTAGTGTGATTGATGTTGAGGGAAGCAATATGTCCAGTCGAAACCCACCTATATGGTTTCACATGCATTATCTGTCCTTTAGTCCAGCTGCAACTAAGAACCCAAGGTAATTCCTTCAACAGACGAACACAGGACTCTTTTGGTTGAATAGACTCGATGCATCAATCATGACATGGTAGAACTGGGAACTAACAACCTCAAATCAATGTTGTAAGGTAAGAAATATGTTACTCTTTCTTGTAAAATGTCAGTCACATGTTGGCTGGGACTCTGCTGCTCTGAGACACAGGCTGAGAACAAGGACCATCTGCAGCCTTGCCGGGCACCATGGCACAGGGCAGGATAATGGAGAATTGTATACGAAGTCCGCTGGCTTCAACACAAGTCATTCTGCACATCTGTTTCAAAGAGGCAGAGGCAGAGACAGGAGAAACCTTGCCATTCCTCAGAAGAACGAGAACCAGAAATACTAGAGAACTGCATTCCTAATGGCCACACTGGGACAAGACTTTTCCGAGATCCTGCTCAAGGATCAGAGACTCTTCTCAGTGCACCAGCACCACCATAAAGATGGAGAGAGAAAAGTGCACCCCACATTGCTATATTCTAAGATGCTGCATTGATTTTTGTTGTTATTGTTGGGAGGTTTCGTTTTGAGTTTTGGTTTGGGGGGTTTTTGACAAGATATTCTTTGCTGCTTCTTTTTTTCCCAGGGGAATGACATGGCTGGAATCCTGACCTTGCGTGTGGATTCACAGAGAATACAATGTTCCTGAGGGAAGCGTTCACAGCAGCATCCATCTGCTAGGTCCACCACGCACACCGAGATGCCCCATCTCTCCCACACTGGCAAGTGTGCACTCAAGGCTCTTGCTCCTGCCTCACCTTTTGGTGCTGACCGAGGCAGCACGGCAGAGCAGGTACAGAAACACAGCAGGAAGCACACCGCCTGAGTTCAAAACCACCACTTCCTAGTGTGTGACTTGGAATGATTTGCTCGACTTCTTTAAGCCTCAGCTTCCTCAGCTGCATAAATGGGAATAGTAACAGTTCTCATCTTTTGGAGCTGTCGTACGAGTCAAATGAGATAATATGTGCAGAGCTCCTGGAACGATGCCTAGAACATTTTAAATTTCTATTCCTGCTGCTGCTCGTGGTGTGACAGGTGTCAAACCCTGTGCACTCAAACAGCCAGGCCCTTGGTTCTCACGTGGGATGGCGTAACAGTAAGCAGAGTGAGGATGAAATTTAAAAAGATGTCAAAAGCAAGGTCCCTTGCATTTCATTATCATAGGATGAGGCAGTTTTGCCCATAGAACAAGGAGGTAATTATCCTTTTTACCTAAAAATATCTTCCCTACTTACCTGCCACATTTGCTATTTCATCATTAGAAATTTAGTTCTTTGGCTTAAGTATTGCCTTGTCTAAGTGTCTCGTAAACATTCGCTGACTACATGAAGGACAAGGAGAAGGGCTTAACAAGAACAATCAAAGCATTTCCAATAAAAGCCTTGATGAAGAGGCCTAAAAATTTCTCCCACCCAGAATCTTCCTCCAGAAACCCAACAATAATAACTGGAATCCTACACAGATGATGACATTTAAAATTCTTATTAAAATGGATTTTTTTCAACCCTATCGTAAAATAGTTTCTGAGCCAGTGTTCTTGTCTCCGATCAGCCTGCTCCAATCCAACCTCTAAGTTATCGTAGGAGTGATTTCTTTACAAATAGATGTGATCACACAATGGCCTTATTCTAACACCATTTGTTTCAAAACATCCTGGTTCCCAGATGTGACCATTAATCTTGATTGCTAACTTGATTGACTTGAGAGATGCCTAGTAGACTAATAAAGCACACTTATGGTTGTGTCTGGCTGGGTCACAGGTTCCTGACCTTGAGAGCTATGTCTGGTCTCTGTTTCTTTTCTCTCTGGCTCTTCCCCTGCTCTCTGCTTCCCAGCCACCCACAATGAGTTTCTCCATCATGTCTTTCCACCATGATGCTTCTGCTTTGAAGCCAGCTGTCCATGGACTGAAACCTCTGAAACTGTGAGCCAAGTAAAACTCTCCTTGTTTAATACCAACAGGTTTCAGATATTTTGTCCCAGCAACAAGAAAACTAACTAATATATTCAGTGGGCAGTGGATGGTTTCCATGATCACAAGGCTCATCTTTAGCATATATTTTACTGCTGCCTCCAGCTCCCTCAGATGAACCAGCATTCCAATTCTCCCCACAAGTTGGCTAGCCTGGAAGTATTATACTATTACCTGTCACCTATACAGGAGTTGTCCTCTGCCTCCATCACATGTGAGAGACATCATGGTCTAAAAGGAAATATCTTTCTCCCTCAGCATTATTGTGTGATTCCTGAGGTGGAGAATGATTGAAAAAAGTGGGCCATGGGGATATGACTTTTGGGACTATATCTTATCCCTGGCACTTTACTCTATGACTCTCTCTCTCTTCCCTTCTTTTCTCTTCTCTTTTCCTCTCCTTCTTTCCTCCTCCCCTTCTTCTGCATCTCCTTCTCCTTTTCTTCCTCTTCTTCTCCTTCTTCTCTCCTCCTCTTTCTCCTCTTCTCTTCTCTCCTCTCCTCTTCTCTCCTCTCTTCCCCTTTCTTCCCCTCCCTTCCCCTTCTCTCTCCTCTCTCTCTGGGTACCATGAGGTAAGTACATTTCACCTGCCATGCCTTTCCACCATGATCTTTCTCCTTCACCAAAGACCTAAATGCAATGATCTAACTGATTATGAACTGAAACCAAAATAAATTCTTTGTCTTTTCATCTTCTCAGACATTTGCTCACAGCAATGAAAAGCTGTCTAACACAGCCACCCTCGGAGACCAGCTACCACAGAAATGTGGTCACATAGGATGGGAAGAGGAAGATCACCACTTACTAAGTCCCTGCCCTGTGCCAAAAATACCACCTTAAGTCTTCACAACAGGACCCTTAAGAAGGTATTCCTGATCCCATGATAAAGAAAAGACAACTGAGGTTCAGGGAGTGTATGTTTACCCAAGGTCGTAAAACCAGAGTGGCCAGGCCAAAGTTTGAACTTAGGTCTGTAGCTCCTGTGGTTCAGCCTGAGCTGCAGGCTTCCCAGGTAGCCACTTCCTGACCCATTCTACTTCAAGAAGCAGAAGACTTCACATTCTGATTATTCTCTTCTTTCCACTGGGACAAGCTGCCCTTTCACTGGAAGGGAAAATGACTTCTGGCTCTATCCAGCAAAGTCCCAGCTCCCTGTTCTGCCCTTGGGGACAGTGAGGCCCATCCATCTGTCACTAAGGCCTGGTTCCCAGCCCCTCCCTGCTGCCTTGGGACTCCCTGAACAGAAGCAATTGTGCTCTGTCCTCCTCCTCCCCACAGTTCTGACACCCCATTTCTCTGTGGATCAGTCGGCCAGCTGTGCTGACTGGCTTAGCTAAGGTTCCCTGACTTTTCTAGACATGAGTCAGGTCATTAAAGTGGAATCTTTTGAAATCCCAGAGATTCACAGTCCAGCCTAACATCTGCAGTGGGTGAGAAGCAAAGTCCACGTGGTCTGGCCCCACATATGCAGAGCCTGGATGAACTCCAAGGGCTCTAGGAGCTAAAGCCCAAGACAGGTTTTACTCTGTTGAGGACTCCTGGGTAAGCAGCTGCAAATCAGAACCTTTGGAAGATGCAAGAGAAGGGCAGGGGCCTGGGCTCTTCAAGGGTCCAGCAGGTTCCCAGCACAAAAGTACTTGTTGACAAATGCATAAACAGAATGAATGAGTGAGCGAGTCTTGTGTAACATAACACAAGACATTTTATAGGCTATACAACACCCCCAGAAGGCAGTACAGTAGGAAAACGACAAATTTTATTCATCTCCACTGAGCCCTATTTTATGCCTCCACTGTAAAGCTCCAGTTCTGACAAGTGATTCTGAATTTACTCACCCACCCACCTAACCGTCTGGATTGAAGAAAAGACTGCAGTGGCCCAAAGCACCCCTCCCCAGGGTGAGCTTTCACAGGAGCCACAGACAAGGAGAGAGAGCCCGCTGCCCTTGGTCCCAGGTGTGACAGGGAAGCATGCCTGCAGGTCTCTCAAACATGGCACCCGGCCCCTAGTAAGCACCTCCCCATGTAACCAGGTCCTGACTGATTACACCGCCACGGGAATCAAATCAGGATAGACAGTGGGTTTCAAATGTCCTTACTTAGTTTCTGACTTATACACAACCTGGATGGAGACCATGGAGTGTGTACCCCAAAGGAACAGTCTGCCCAGAGCCTAGAAGGCATCAGCATGCCTAAGTAGTGCCCTTTTCCTTAAGTTTTAACTCACATCCCCAGAGTCCATAGGCAGACCAGGTAGAGGAGAAAAGATACATAGCTTCCTAAGGGAATGCCTGAAATTCTGGTTTCAGTAATTACTCTGTTTTCCCCAGAATTAGGGCAACAATGCCTTTGCATTCTGCTTGAAAGGCACAGGCCTGGGAAAGTAAAATCACCTCCTCCTGGGCTGTTTATCCCACCAAGACCTTCCTCACTATCACGGCAAGCACATGTTCTCATACTAACAACATTTATGCTAAAATTAAACTGTTTTAGCTTGGTGAGGGGTTAAGCTAAATGCAAAACTCCTCAATGATTTTCGTGCCAGCATGGCAGTGTAAAGTTAAAATAGATTCACCCCATAACATTACCTATAACTTTTTTATTAGTAGTATTCTCTGCTTCTTTCAATCCCAAGAAGAGTCACTATGCTTTCCCCACTACTATGTCACCTTGAGCTTGTTATTTAACTCTTCTGAGGCTCTGCCCCTTGTGTGAAATTGGGACTGAAGTCAGCTGACTCACAATGTCATTACAAAGATCAGATGAGATCATGTCTGCAGAGCACCCAGCTCAGAACATGCTCAGGGGACACTCGGCACATGCTGATTCTCTCCTCCTGCTCCTCCAGCCCCACCTGCTCAGCCCCTTGCTATGGGAGTAGCTGTGAGTAGCTGGTGAGAGTTGACTGGCCCTCCATTCCAATTGATTACTGCTGGTCTAAAGTTGACCATGGGGAGAGCATTTACACTACAATAACGAAACACTGCAAACCAAAGCTTTCAGCCCTCAGAGCTGGTTTTGCAGCACACTTCTGCTGGCAGGCTTCACTCCTCCCCCATCCTCACCCACCAACCCCCCACCCCACCCGAGTCCACAGAGGCAGGAGGCTGGACATTGTGGGGAGCTTTGGTCCCAAAGCATAGCTCCACACAGTAAACAGAACTTTTCAACAAGTTACATGGAGCCAAGCAAGGGCCTGCTGATGGCCAACCATCATTGATTTTTCCAGCCGGAGGGAAAAATGGCAAAGAGAAACTGTGCTCAGAGGCCAGCCAACCTTTTATCGAATCAGATGAACCCAACAGAAAAATAACTACCAAAAAGCTTTTGGCCAGGATAGGATAATAGAGACTGTTTCTGAAATCAAACCATTATGTTGTTTAAATGTACAAAGTTGTGAAACTCCTCTGTCTCCATGAACTGAAAAAAAATTCCAAAGAAAATGAAAAATAGATAAATTATATGTAAAGAAACTGCCCCACCCATTAAAGACCACAGCATGTTCATAATCACACATACAGTCATAGTAACACATACCCTGATGTGACCTTACCACTCACCAGGCCCTATTTTAAGCACTTTACAAATGTTAACTGATTAAATCTTCACAATCACCTTGTGAAGTATACACTAGTACTATCCTCATTTCATAAGTGAAGAAACTGAAGCAAGAAGAGCAGCTCTCTGAAGCCAAGATGGAGTCTAACAAGCAGCATCTCACTGGTGCTGTCCAGCACTGGAGCTGCTGTGGCTCCCGTCCTCCCCCTTCGGTCCTTCCCTGACCCTCCTCTCTGCCTGGACTGCGCCTTACCTCATCCCCTCACCCGTACGGCAAATTCCTGCTCATCCTCAACTTGACATTCCACAAGCCTGGCAGAAGAAGTGTTGCTTTGCCTTTCAGCTTGTTTTCTTTCCCATCTACCCCCTTCCTGGAAAGAGAGTAATAGCATGGCCCATGCAAGCAAGTCCTGGCAAAGCTAGGAGGAGAAAGGCTTGCTCGTTCGGTATCGCTCCCTGGAAGGTGGAAATCTCTAAGTCTCCCCAGAATGCACAGGACTCCAACTGTCCAGTGTGACCCGAGAGGGGATGGCAAAAAGGAAGGGAAGACTATCCACTCTGGAGACTTGAGGCAGCTCCTGAATTCCCACCACCGTGGGCCTGAGGAGCCAGTCAGTGACTCCATCAGAAGAGCAAGGGAACATTTTGCACTGACACCCCAGATTCTGACTGCAGACTCCATCAGCTAAGACAGTGACTCACGGATGTGTGAGCATAGCTGAGAGGTTACGTAATAGATTTAAACAGCAAGGCAGGATGTAAAGTAAAATGTGAAAATCAAAAGTGCACTCAAGTATTATTTATGTAAAAAGGACAAAATTATAGAGGGTCAAGGAATAAAAAAGAACGTAAAACTTTAATAAGTCACCTGAACATTGATTTTTATATGACTAGGGATATTAATCTAAAAGTATAGGAAAATGGAAAACTCAATAGTCAATGATCATGACTAAGCGCTTTATTTTAAATTTTAAGTCGTAAGTCAAGAAAGATAGAAATGAATAACCTCATTTAGTCTTTTGCTCAATGACTATGCTATTTTCATAAAACTAGTAGTATCAGTTAAGAATCAAATTTTGGAACAATTACATATCAAAACTGTACTAGGACTGTTCCCATAAAGAAAATAGATTTTACTCCTTTTCATCTTTCCTTTACATTAACATAATAATGTTTTATTTGAAAGAAAACATTAAATCCCTGTTTAACATCTAAATATCCAATTCCCATCAGTGTCCTTCCAGGCCCGTTTATATATATATAAGTGTGTGTGTGTGTGTGTGTGTGTGTGTGTATGTGTGTATGTGTTATATATATATAAGTGTGTGTGTGTGCACCTACTACATTTTCTACATAAGTGGAATCATACTGTACATATTATTCTGTGGCTCAGTGTCTTAGAACACCTCCCTGTCCATGCATATACATTATCAAAAGCTTCATTTGCCTTTGCATTCCATAATACAAAGTGGTCATTCTCTAATGTAGAATAGTAAGATTTCCAATTTTTACTAATACAAACTATTACAATGAATCTTGGACATATTGTGCTCATTTAAATATTGCTTTAAGGGTACACGTCTATAATTGAATTGCTGGGTCAAAAGATATGATATGGCAGATACTGACAAATTTATTCCAATAATGAGGGGTAGCAATGAACCTAACACTAACAATGAATGTGAATTCCCAAATTTATACAAAAATTTGAGGAGAAATGCCATATTTTGACTATTATCTCTTCCCATTTAGAAATATAGTATGTTTGTCTGTTATTTCAAACCTTCTCTTGTGTGGTCAGGGCTCCTCCCTTATTAAATTCACTCCTCAGCATTTAGACCTCTGAATTTTATTCTAATTCTAATGCTTGCTCAAAATTGCTCATTTTACTTCATCTTTTCTTATATTTTTGTGCCACCTATTTATTTCACTAGGAAGCCTCCTGTTGTGGCTTGTGCCTATATTTCTCCACAAAGCCTCATGCGGTCATAGGTGGGGAGTTTCAAAGGTGGCTGGATTAGGGTGTGTGAGTGTGGATTAAAGTGTCATACTAGGATTGAGGGTGTGGCTCTTGGATTAAAATTGTGGTGCTGGGATTAAGGGTGTGATACTGGGATTAGGGGTGCCCCACCTTGGGTGTAGGTGGTACCAATCAATAAGCTTGCAGCCTGGATGCAATATAAAGGGACAGTAAGAAGGCAGGCTGCTGCTTGCTACCTCCTGCCTGCCTTGCCATCGACTCTTTCTCATCTGGGATCCCCGTCTGCCATGCCACCTTGCCTTGGAGCCAGCCAACTACAAACTGAAACATCTACAAACTGTGAGCTAAGTAAACCTTTCCTCCCTTAACTTGTGGGTGACAGATATTTTGTCCCAGCAATGAGAAAAGTAACTAAGACATTTCTACTCAGCCCCCACCCTGCTTGCCTGTAACATAGACATCAACACGGCACCCAGCCCATGGGAAAGCTGTGTCCATGGGAAAGTAAGTTTCTCACTGCGACCAGCTTAAACACTGGGCTAAATGGTCTGTTTACATTCATTCTACCCTGTGATCCCTCCGTCAGCCTTCTAGAGAAGTTACTACTATCTCCTTCTTGTCATAGAAGAATCCAGTTCTGAGAAGTGTACACGGATTCTTGTAAATTGAAGAGCTGAAGGCAGTTCCGACCCCACCTGACTGGTGCTAGGCAGCATCCCCACTGCGCTATGACAGGAATTCACATTATGTTCATCTGCTCCTATCTTTGTCTAGTGCAGCCTATGATGAATCAGAGGTCTTGGATCAATATCACTCTTCTGATATGACACTTAGCTTGGAAAGGTCCTAAATAGTTTTGTGGGCTTGGACAAAACACATCAGGTCTCTAATGATCTCCACTGTATAGAAGATGCTTTTAAAAATATCTTAGGATTGAAGTTTCAAACAACATTCTGGTAAGAGGAAGTATCAGACATGGCATATGCCTCATTTCACATCCTGTTTGCCTTCTTTTTTATTTCTTCCTTTTTATTTACTGAAGTTGCTGCAAGAAAACATATTCACACAGCTCTGTCTCTCAGTCTTTCTCTCTTTCTGCCCCTAGAATTCTCCAAACTCTGCCTATGAGATGCCTATAGCAACATGGTCAGGCACTGTATTAGTCATCTTTGGGTTACACTAATGAAATACCCGACATAGGAGGTGTTATCAAACATTACAGTGAATGCTTAAATTTTTTAAAATTCATTACAGTAAAGACACATTTCCATTAATCCCCTTAAGAACACTCCCCCGTGCTTTGAACACACTTACCTTATTGTTCTTGCCACTTTCCAAAGCAGTTCTGGAAGTCCTCTTTTTGGAGTGTCTTTTCGTATCTGCCTTGATAACCTGAAATGATTCAAAATGTTTAGGGCAATTTTTATTAAATAAAAACATTACAGAGTGTCCTCATCTACCTTATTCACTGGATCTGGTACCATGAGATTTCTGGCTCTTCTCTAAAGTCAAATGACCATTCAGGGTAAATGTTTTGAATATATTTGAGACATCAAAGTAGCCACCATGCAACTAAAGACACTCATAAAAGGGGACTTCCAAAACTGCTTCAGAAAGTGACTAAAATGATAGATTAAGTGCTTTGGAAGCAAAGGGAAATATTTTGAGGTGGATTAATGATGTGTCTTTTACTGTCATAATTTTTTAAAACATTAACCATACTTTTCAATCACACCTCATAAGTAATGTATAAAGAAAAAAATTTTATTTTGGCTCATGCTTTTGGAGGTTTCAGCCCAAGGCTGGGTGGATCCATTGATTTGGGCCTCTGGTGGGGCTGCCAGATGGCAACAGTGGGAAGCACATGGTAGAGCAAACTCCTCACATCTGGAGTCAGGAAGCAAAAGGGAGGAAGAAGATGAGACCAGGGTTTCTCAGTTCTCTTCAAGAGCATGCCCCCAGTGATCTAATGACCTCCCATTGGCTACACTTCCTAAAGTGTCCACCACCCTCCAATAGCTCTTCCCTGGACCACACCTCAACATCTACTCAAAAGCATGAGCAAAACCAGAAAGGAAATGTTATTAATGTCCCCAGACAATGCTCCCTTCTCCATCCCTTAAGTAGACCATCCTGAGACATGTACTAGAGAATGCCACAGAGGGTCCCAGCAGAGTGAAACCCAGCAGTGATCAGTTTGAAGACATATCCTTGGCCTGGCTTTCTCACCTTCTCTGTTTCCCTTCTATCAATCCCCCATTTCTGTTCCCTACAATCACTTACCAAAAGAACTGACCTGCACGCAAACCTTTGTCCTGGCTCTGCTTTCTGAAACTTCCTGATCCAAGCTAACAGAGGCATGGGCACAGGCATCCACGTGTTCACCCACACCTCCTCACTCATGAGCATGCCTGTATGCTACCCACACCAATTTAGATCCTACAGGGTTGCAAGTTTTCTTTTCATTTTCTGTCTTTTTTTTGGTCTGCATAAAGGAAATCAGTTATATTCAAGAAAAATGAAGCATCTGTCCTCTCAGGATCATCAAGGCTCTGCTTTGGAACACCATTCTCCCATATGCTATGGTAAATTACATCACTAAGAATCCAGTCTTCTTTCCTAATGTCAATAAAGTCCGTGCCAAGCTTGCTTAAGAACAGTCACTTTTTCATTTCTCTTTCTGTGCCTAATCCCTGGGTCTGTCTCCTCCCATCAATGGAAGGCAAGAAAGCTAAAGGACAAAGAACAAGTCATAGATTATGGTCATTGATTTATGGAAAAGGAGCATTAGATCATATAGCACATCTTTCTAAGGGCGCAGAGCACTCAAATCAGACACTAGGACCATCCTCTGATTTGTAATTTGACCCTAGGCAAGTTACCATATTCAACCAGTTTCTCTATCTATAAAATGAAATTTTTGGTTTTCTTTCTAAAATAGCCTAGACTTTTGATTTTTTAAATTAATTCTCAAGTATCTCTCCAATTAACAAAGACTCACTGATATCTTGTGTCTCTGTGGGGAGAAGGAAGAGGGATTTACAATGAACGCACTGCACACTGAGCTGGCCATGACTCTATCACAGCCATGACTTTTCATTTACTGTTCACACCAGCCTATATTCTTCGCTCCATTTTATGGTGTGGTCATGGAAGTCAAGAGTTCAGGTAACACTCTCAAGGTCAATCCCCTGAAGCACCAATATTTGGACCTAGGTTTCTCTGAGCCTAAACCCATTTGCTTCCTACTGCTCCAGCTCACTGCTGACTAAGCATAGAGGGAAAGACTATTGGGCACGGTTAGCACTCCAGATGCCTGTGGGTCTCACTACAGCTCCTATGATGATTGATTTGGGGTGTCCTTGACTGGATTAAGGTGATTTTGTTTTCAGTTTTAATGATTGGATGTCCCAGGTGTGTTTTTGAAAGTGTTTCCACAAGACATTGGCCTGTGCATTGGTGGACTGAGTGGGGAAGATCTGCTTTCAATGTGGACAAGCACTATCCAATCAGCTGGAGGCCTACAGAGAACAAAAAGGTGGAGGAAGATTAATTTTCCCTGCCCCCTCCTCACTCTGGGAACATCTTATTCTCCTGCCTTTGGATGTAGGAACTCCAGGTTCTCTGGCCTTTGGGCCCCGATCCCTGGGCTCTTAGGCCTTTGCCTAGGACTTATTGTTATACTATCGGTTTCTCTGGTTCTACGGCCTTCAGACATAGATTGAGCCATACAAGTAGATCCCCTGGTTCTCCAGCCTGCAGGTGGCCTATAATGGGACTTCTCAGTCTCTGTAAGTGAATGGGACAATCTCCCTCATAAATCTGTCCTCAACTCGCTCTATATATGTTTCCTATGAGTTCGGTCTTTCTGGAGAACCTGACTAAAACAACTCTTAATTTGAAAGGTCCTTATAGACCAAGAACCCATGGATAAAAAATTCTTACCTTGGCCCATGTATTAGCTTCCTATTGCTGCTGTAGCAAATTTCTACCAATTTGATGACTTACAACAACACACATTTATTTTCTTATAGTTCTAGGAGTCGGAAGTCAACAGCGGTTCCACTGGCTAAACCCAAATTACCAGCAGGGGCACACTTTCTCCAGAGCTCTAGGGGAGACTCTCTTCCCTGTCTTGTCCAGCTTCTGCAGCTGCTTTCCTTAGATCTTGGTTCTTTCCTCCATCTTCAAAGACAATGTCTTCTGACTCTGGTGCTGATTCTGCTTTCACTGCATGGCCTTCTTCTGTTCTGTCTTCTTTTCCCTTCTTCTGTATGGAAACTGTGATTATATTTAGTGGGTACCAGAATAATCTTCCTATCTCAAGATACTTAATTTAAACTCAAGGGCCTTTTCCCATATAAGGCATCATGGGTTCCAGTGATCAGACTCTGGACATCTTTGAGTACCATTGTTCTTAGCCAAACAAAGCCACCCAAGTTTGGGGCCACTCTAGGAAAGCAGCTCAGAAAGCTTCTAAGCATTCATTATTATATCCCGAGAAGTCCCCAGCATGCTACAGAACTGTATCAAGGAGACCAACTCACAACACACTCATGAAATAAATTACACAATTGCAAAGACATCCCGGATCCCTCGGCCTGCCTTACCACACCTGCCTGCTCTCTTCAGGTGCTTGGTATCCTCACATTTCCATCTTCTTCTTCCTTTTTTCCACATTGATTTTTTTCTCAGAAGAGAATATTAGTAATTTACTTTTCTGAGGCCTTGCAGCCCCAGCCTAATTTTTAACAGTAAGATGAAAGATCTTGTCCTTACAGAAAAGTGACTGGAAGCTTCCTGCTGCTCATGCTGGGAGCTGATGAGGGCCTTTTAGCTTTTTTTCCTCACCAAGGAAATATTCAGTGTCAAGCCAGATATTTCCTTCCCTAGAAAATGCATCTTCATTGTCAGCATCTCCAGCTGGGTGAATATTTTGCTGAAGACTTGCCTCTCTCTTCCATCACTGATTGTTAGCAACACCTGCTATGTTTGCTGAACACATCAGGTCATCTAGCACCCCAGCTGCAGGCATGGGAGCTTCAGAGAACCGAGGTGTACAGAATTGGTGAAAAACAAGGTCTTGAAGGTCCAAATCCAAAAGCTCGATTCCCTTTGTGTGTCTCTTGTCTTTGCGTCCTCCTTCCAGGGGCCCCTTCTGTGACCTTCTGCCTGCTTTCTGGCCACACTACCAGCTAAGGAGGCAGAAGGACCAGACCAGCCCCCTTCCACTTCCAGGTACTTGTCCTCCTCCACAATGGCTCTCAATTTATCCCTTGCTGGGCTCAATAGAACCTGGAGGCTGTTGAGAGACTGAATACTCAAAGAAAGTAAGGACTAATGGTGATATCTGAAGCACTGGAACAGGTCAGAGAGGGAGATATTTGAGAATAGGGAAGTCTCCCAGGCAGTCCCCAAATCAACCAAATAAGCAATGCCACATCTTCTTTGCGCACGTTCTGCTACACAAGTACATTGTACTTCAGGCCTTGTTTGATTCTTACTGAAGGAGAATGTGAGGAACTCACTTCAATCCAGGTTCCCAAGATGCTTGCTTCTGGCCACCCCCAGGTTGCTGCCCCTTCAGCCACACTGCAGAGCCCTTGAGCCCTTCGAGGGTCAGATCTGATTGGGGCAGCTCTGCAGGAGGCCAGAGCCCACCGTGGGTTCTAGTCCCTATCTGCACAGGTCTGGGAAAGCAGCCTGGGTTTGCCAATCCCACAGAGCTCAGCCCGCACTAACTTAGAAACTTGAGTGAGTTAATCTTTTTGAACCTTACTTCTCCCCATATGAAAAATGGAAATAACGCCTCCCAGGGATGTTGGGAAAACTAAATGAAGTACATATGTAAAATGCATGGCACAATGACTACTATATATCAGACACTCAATAAATGTGCCCATTGTTAATGTTATCTCTAATAATAATATTAACACAAAGTCACACTGCTAGTTTATAGATTATGATCTAAAGTCATAATCTATAGCTGTCTGAGAACAAGAGTAATGACCCACATACTCTTCCTTTTTATGTTTTGCTATTAAACATCTCCCAGCCCTTTGAATATGGAGCAATATGTTTTACTATGCTCTCCAACATCCATAAATATCTTGGTATGTGTAGGAAATACTACACACTCAAGGAATGGAGTTTAACCCCAAGGAAATCACCACCGCACTGAGTAGTCAAGAAACAAGAGGTAAAGAACCATGTATCACCACCATCTTCCCAATGGCCCTTGGTCAAGGAGAATCCCCAGAATTCAGAGGTCTTGGTCCTACAGGTCCTTTAGGGCCTCTCCTAAAAGCCCTTCTGAGAACTGGTTCTTGGATAAAGTTGGGGGGACAGGGACACACGGGGAAGAACAGAGAGGCAACCTACACAAAGAACTTGGTGCAAAAGTGCTAGGGAAGGAGTGATAGGACTTCTGCTTGGGGACTCTGCATCTGCTTGTCCCCAAGCTGCCTTTGTGACAGTTCCCAAGACGGTGCACAGAAGCTGGAGTGCTGGGTGCACTCCACAAGTTCTGTAAACAGGCTCAGTGTGAGCTACTGTGTGGGCAGCCCAGCCTGCAGCTTTCTGCCACTTTGTAAGGAACTGGGCCCTACCAACATGCTGGGCCCTTCTTAGCCACCTGCAGGAAAACACAGTCTTGGAATTTTGCTTTCTGAAGCAGATTTTCCTCATTCAAATTAGCTACAGTGGTGTCGTTAATCCCCATGTTATGAGATGAGAACATATCGCTGCACTGAGATTAGAACCCAACATTTGTATCCAGGGAGTTTGGATTCAAAAGCGAAGTCCAATGCTGACTTTCCAACAAGCTACGTGATCTTCGGCTGGAACAATGGCGCCATCCCGTGGTCTCAATGCCCTCTATTTGGAAGGGTCTCTTCTGGACACATGTCACCAGCTCCTGAAGACCTGTGTGCTGGGCTGGGGAAACAGTGGTAAATAAAGCAGGCAAACTCTTCCCTAAAGAGCCTAGCAGGCTGGCAGGCCATGCTTCTGCAAGTCTCGTGGATTCAGTCCGGGACTGCCTGACGAAAAGGAGGGAGGCCCTCTCTGAACCCAGAGCTGGCCTGAAGGTGGATGTCTGATTCCAGGAATTCTAAACTGGCCTCTCGATTCAACTACATCCTACTGCCTCAAGTCCCTTTCACAGCTGACAAAAAAACTGTTCTTGTGTTTATTCATTTGTTCAGCATGGATATACCATTTACCTCTATTAACTAGATTCTATGCTTAGGGCTGAAGACATAAAAATGTCTGAGGACCACGCCTGTGCACAGCCAAAAGCTAGACAAGTCCTGCCACTGTTCCCTGTGTGGACCACAGGGATCTCTGGGCTAGCAGACCCTTGTGTCCCTTTCTCTCACTTCCTCTCACAAAAATATGCTCCACGCCTCGGAAGACCCTTTCACACCATTGTCAAATCTTTTGCCTTTCTTTGGGTGCTTCCTCTGGAGGAAACACTTTCTCTCACACCTCAGGCAGGCTGCTTCCAGCAGCTCCAAACAAGGACAGCCACGCTGGAGACGGCAGAGAATGACTTCTCATAGCAGATACTGATGTGAGCAGCAGCAAATCCTAGCAACAGCTACAGGTGGGCAAACAAGACTGGACCCAAGGCTGATGGAGGCAGCAGCCCCTGAAGCAGAGGAAAGAGGGAGCTTTCTATGGACAAAAGCTCTCATTCCACCCTGAGGCCAAAGAGCAGGTAGAAATAACAAAAGGATTTGTAGCTAGTGGCTCTTTAATACAAGAAAATGATATGACTTAGGTTTCACCCTGTGCTATAGTGTGAATGTTTGTCCCTTTCAAAACTCATGTTGAAATTTAATTGTCAATGTAATTACCATGAGCCCTCCACCCTTACGGTGGGATTAGTGCTATTACAAAAGAATGAATCAGGCCTTCTCTGACCCTTTCTTCTTCTGCCATGAAACCATGCAACACAAGGCCTTCACCAGATGCAGCCCTCACTGGATGGAGCCCCTTGATCTGGGCCTTCCCAGCCTCTAGAACTGTGAACCAATGTAATTCTGTTCATTATAAATTAGCCTGTCTGCGGTATTCTGTTATAGAAGCACAAAATGAAATAAAACACCCTGAAACTCAAGAGAGAGTAGGGAAGGAAGAGAGGGAAGACCTGGAGATGGTGAGATGTGAGAGTAAGGTGCAGAGTAAGTGGAAATGTGATGAGATGACCATAAGATAACATAAGTGTGACAGTGACTAACTCAGACTTTCTGTATGGCTACTATATTCATATTAGTGAAAGTTTCATGTGCACAAGATTTACTTAGGGTCAGAGAGTTCCATAATCACGGAATGTATCTCCACATCTAGGTTGATGCTATGCCTCATGAAGAAAGCACCCCCAGGCCCAAGAACATGAGCAACAAGGACATGATGGGCACGTCAGACCCCTGAAAATTCACAGGATCCTGTGGAAGACGTGAGCTCGCTCAAGGCATGGAAGGCTCTTAGCCAATCTGAAGTCCTAGCAGCTGGGAATCCCAGCAGATACCTAGTTGAACCATCCCTGAAATAACTACAGCATTCAGCACCATGTCCCTGAAATGTCTCTTTTGTGTTTCTAAGATTCTTGCCAAGTCAAGGGGACGTTATGAACAGGAACTAGAATGTCTGGTTAAGACTTATCTGAGACACTGGGAACTGGGAAAACTAGTGTTTTCTACAGAAATTGTCTTCCTGCTCATACTCTATGCTAAGTCAGCTGTTCCTTGGAATGCTGGTCATACGATAGGACAAAGCCAACTAATTATGGCATTGCTATGTAGTTTAATCTACAAAACCACATCCCTGAAATAACTGTGAATGGAACAGGGCACCATGGAGTGTTGTAGTTCAGTGACCTCCAATGGACACTTCAAGTTCTCGCTGGTTATTTCCCTGTCCAGCCCATGGCTCCTGGACATTCTGGAAGCTGTCCTGTCCAGCCTGCCATCACTGGACTCTATCCTTTTCTGCTAGTAAGTCAATAAGTCTAACTAAACCTTATCCTTTTCTGTTAATCTTTTAATAAACTATGTCTCTCACAAACTATCCATGGGTATTTTCACTGGTGTCTTGGCAAGCGACTCCACTCCCCCTGCGCCTTGGGCTTTGGATAAGACAACTGGTGAGCTAGGGAGGATTAATAGAAGGATGAAACTTGTGAGAGAAATTCTGGGATGGCCATCTACCTTCGGGTGTAGGGGTGGCTATTACAGATGTTTGAGAACCACTTCATGCATACAGGGAGGCTCTGACAATGTTCCCATGGAATTAGAGGAGATATTATTGTTGCTAGCAATCAAAATGTTTTAAATAATAAGAGCTATGTAAGATCACAGCAATCATGGAGGGGCCTCTCCTCATGACAGCAAAGGTTGAGATCCAAGCTCAAACCTGTGCCAAGCAATTGCAGGAGAAATGAAAACCGAGATAAACCTGTTAGAATGACAGTTCTAGGAAAGGACACTGCCAGGAAGATGAAGACCAAGGAGGAGGTCTAGACCACCAGACAGAACTCAAGCTGGAGCCTAATCCCAAGCTGATTTGGCAAAGGTCAGGCTGCAAAACCAGATGTCAGGTGGAAGAAATGGCTCTCAGGTCACATCCAGTTTGTGCTGGGTCATGGTGGTGAGGTAGGAATACGGGGTGGCTTGACCTGGCTGGGAAGATGGACATGACCTAGGGGGAGTGACCTTGACCTGACATCAGCCTGGGACACGAAATTCCAATCGTCCCTCTTCTCACAGGATCAGAGAAATTCTCACCAGAACAGAATCCAGATAAATGTGAATGGCACCACAAACTCGCTATCTTGCTCTCCTGACCCACTTTTGGCCCCTGCTCCCTAACCCATGCTCCATCTTTAGCTCCCTAGCCTCCTGCTCCTTTTCAGATCCCTAACAGTGGCAGTGGTCAGTTATTTTATCCACCTGGCAAAACCAGTTTCCCTTTTGTTACTTAAACAAATTTCCTTAATGCCCTAAAATTCACTCCTGCAATTCACTGCCTGAGCAAATAAAGAACCTGGAAAAATCCTCTCCAAACCCCCTTGCCCTCCTGCAACAGTGGTGCTAAGGCTAGGGCTGACTCCTGTCCCGGGGTACCAAGGGGAGGGTAACAAGCCTTCTTGGCAGCCTGTGAGGAGTTAACAAGAGCCCAACGGAGCACATCTTGACTGATCAATAAATGTGCTTTTGGACTGTATCATGTAAGTTTATTTTTTGTTTAGTTGACATATGTTAGGGTTTATATCTAGATGTCCTCCCAAAGGCTCATGTGTTCACAGATGGGGCTTTTAGGAGGTGATTGGATCATGTAGGTGTGATACTTATCAGAGGATTAGTCTGCTGATGAGTTTATATCTGAGATGTTGGGAAGTAAAACCAGATCAGAGGATGTGTGTCGCTGAGGGTGTGGCCTGGAAGGGTTTAACTTCCTCCCAACTTCCTTGATCGCTCTCTCTCTGCTTCATGACACCAAGCCATAAAGACACTTTTTCTCTGCAATGCCCCTCTGCAATGCCACCCTGCCTTGGAGCCAGCCGATTATGGACTGAAACCTCTATAAACTGAGCCAAAATAAACATTTCCTCCTTTTAAATCATGGGTGTCATCTTTTGTGTCTCAGCAATGAAGAAAGTAACTAAGACAATGTGCCTAAAACATTTGTTGTGAATAGCGTTTGGATGGCTGTTAAACTGTAATTGCAGGGTTACCTTGCTTTTCTGCTGCCCTCTGCTTGTACTAAGAAAGTTTTTGTCATTCAAGGTCAGTAAAGGCTTGAAGATTTTCCAGCCCTAGCTGAAATGCAATGTCTCTGAGGCCAAAGGGAGAAAAAACGACAAAAGATTTGGATTTTTTTAAAAATCCAAGGAGCTGCATGCAACAGAAAGGAACCAGTAGGTAGGAAAGAGGAAATGAAGAGAGTTATACATGTGAGGCTATGTTTTTGGTAAGGAAGGATTTTGTATGGTAAAATAAGATTTTGTCCTGCAGTAAAATGACTGCATGGTTCCAAGGAAAATAGAACAGATAAAGAAGGAAAAGTCATATGGTTACATTAAATTGAGGAAAGTTTGTGGAAGATGAAACTTGTGAAAGAAAATTTGTATGTTAAGTTGGTTCTAATTAAAAGATTATTTGAGTTTTCTAAAATGATAAGAGTTTTCTAAAAATCAAACTTTTACACACTATGTAAAACCAGAATCTATTCCTCTATGCTTAAAATTGACCTGCTGAATAAAATTTACAAGTACTGCTGTGTGAAACAAAGATCTTATCAGGATAATTTCTCACTTTTTCTGCCGTCCTCATTAGTTTTTGGTTATTTGTGGAAAACCTTGTCATTAAGACATTCCTGCTATGTAAAACCTGGCCTACATGTTTACTTTGACTGAATATGTACTTACTGACACATCAGATAATAAGTCTATTTGTGGTCATTTGCACCATTTCCTAAACTTGTAAAAAAAAAGTCTGAGGTTAGACTTTGATCTTTTGCCAGTGATACAAATCTGAGTTAGAGGCAGTGCCAGTCTGATAACTAAAAGTATTAGATATTAGTCACTTAGAGAACATATCTGTAAGCAAAGGAGAGGCGATTGGTCCTTATAGTATGTTGTCAGTCATGATCATTATCTTAAAATGTTGCACAAAATAAAGTAACCAAAATGTCCCATCAATTGCTGAATTCCTATCGAAATTTCGGCTATGGCTGTTTCAAGTCTTCTGCCATCCACAGTTCTGATTCTTCTCTGAAACATTCACAGATTCATGAAAAAAACTAACAATTTGTACTGCAGACAAATTTTTTCTTTGATTATCTAGGGTAAAAATTAGGATGATGAAAAATGTTTCTTGGTTCAATAATGTTATACAAACTGAATTTCTTTTGCTCGTTAGATTTGTTTCATATTTTCCTTTAAAACTTAGTGACTGTTGTCCCTTTAAAAATCCTATAGAAATATAACTCCTAACAAAGAAATGTGATTCAATGTTTTCAGATATTAGCCATCATTTTCAAGATAAAATTAAACTTAACGGTGGACTCTAGGTGAGCTTAGCCTAAGAGCTACTCCTCCTCTTTGCTGCCCTCTTTGTTGCTCAGATGTGGCTACAAGGGTCATAGCACCTACTCTCAACCATCAGTCACTTCCTCTCTAGTGTGGGGCCAAATAAGACCAACAACCAAAACTACATCCCAGCAACGAGGGACAAGTGAAAAACATAACTACTGGAAGATTTCTCAGCAATGCCTCCTGAGAGGCTCTCAGGCAGACAAGAGGAGGTATAAGGAAAGCATGAGAGTAGTCAAAATTGAGACAGAGTCACCTGTGTTAGTTCTCCCACAATTTAAAGCCAGGAAGTTATGAAGGAAGAAGGGTTCTTATGTATGTGTGCCTGACAAAAATTATCACAAAGAATATCATAAATTTATCCTGAGTGAGATGGAGCCTGATTCCACAGATCTGCCACTGGAGAATGCAGATCTTGAAATGTTCACACTGAAAATAGTTTTATGGACCAAAGACACTACAAAGCTAGGTATATGATGATAACCCAGGAAAATAACTAAAACTGGTTGTACAGTGTACAGTGAGCTCTCTCTGTCCTCCTCTGCTAGACTCCTATGATACATACAACCAGCTTTATTGATGCAACAGAATGAAATGTGAAGCCGGAGTAATATCTTCTGCTTGTGGACACAGCTGCACAATTGCTCTATTAACATGAACTCAAATTCACCTTCTTTTGATTACACCAAATACACGCGCTTCACTTTGTATGGAAAGGAACAAACACAACTAACCCTTTGCTAATACTGTATTTGATGGTCTGGGGCAGCTAAATGCAACACAAGGAGGCAACTGTGCCCTCACTAGACAAAATTATATGTATTCATATTCATAATATTAATAATATGTCTCTAGCTTTGTATGCATTACAAACCCTCAAACCCACATTACTGCTATAGATAAACTTAAGTTTGATCTAATTTCCAATTAGGAGCAATTTCTTCCTGCTACTGGGGAAATGTTTCATTCAGTTTGTATGCTTGTATAATTGGGATTATTGTGATCTGTTTCTCTTTCTACTGTTATTGTGGGACTTAGTTGCATTGTACATCTTGATGTGCTGTTTGAGGGACACAGCAGGAAAAGGGTGTGGTAAGATTGTAAGGATGTTCAAGCATATGGAGGGTGGAATATATCATCCCTGAGAAAAACAAGAGTCTTAGGGACACCCTTTTGTGTCCCTAAGACTCTTGCTAAATCAAGGGGACATTGTAAGTGGGCAGGCACCAGAATGTCTAGATTAGAACTGCCTGGGGGATACTGAGAACTGGGCAAAGTAGTGTTTTCTATAGAAACTGCCTTCCTGCCCACATGCTAAGTCGGCTGTTCCTTGGAATGCTGCTCATCCAATAGGATGAAGCAAGCAATGATGTCACTGCTATGTAGTTTAATCTATAAAACTCTCTCCCTGTAATAACTGAGTGTGGAAAAATACCATGGAGTTTCATAGTCCAGCAAATGAAGCTTCAGATTCTCTCTGGGGATTTCCCTGTCCAGCCCACCATCCCTGGAGCTTGTGGTGACTGTCCTGATCAACTGGCCACCACCAGACTTGTCATTTTCTGCTAGTAAGTCTCAAATAATGCTATCCTTTTTTGCTAATATCTTAAAACTTACCTCTCACAAGCCATCTCTGAGCATTTCCTTCAGTATTGGTAACTTGCTCCACTGCCCCAGCACACCTGGGCTGTGGGTTAGACACTGTTCCACCCACACATCTCTATTTCTCTCACTGCAGGCCCATTTTCTTCATCATTGTCCTTCTATTTCTCCTTACTAACAACCTGGTCTTGGAATGTGGATGAAACAGTGTGGTTTGATGAAATAATATTTTAGAGATAGGAATACGTGCATCCCAGTTCTCCTCCCTCCTCTCTCTTTGACCTTAGCCAATTGTTCAACTTCTCTGAGCCACAATTCCATATCTGTAAGATATATAGGAACAATGTTTTTGAAGGTCAGCAGTGCCAACAGTGAGGCTGGAGGCTCCAGATCTGTGGTAGACAATACCCAGACAGGAACAAATCTGATTAGGAAAAAGAGAACCAGGTTTGGGGGGAGGGGGTGACATCCCTAAGATAACTCAGCAGCACAAGCTCCAAGAATAGGTAGCAAGTGTCTGGGATTTATGTCTGGCTGCAGCTCCACATGATTAGAAATATGTGTTCTCTATCTCCCATGATCTCTTTTTCATTAGTACCTATTTTAAGATTACATTGTTAGAAGGTGAGTTCCAGTATAGGAGTCTCTGAGCTTGAGTGAATCTGGGCTCTTGTTATCAATGCAACAAACACCTCTTCGATCATCTGTCTACTACACTTTCCCGACACCTGATCATCCTTCACCCTACTCAGAGGTTTGCCACAGAAGCTCCATGTGATAGTGCAGCTCGCTCCTGCTTCCCAGGGACTGCTCCAGGGAAGAACATGCATTCGGATAAAGAAAGAGGTCAGGCACTCTCTGGTATCTAGTCTGCAGCATGTAAATTTGGGAGCTGATAGCAGTAATCATGTTCCATCCTGAGAACTGGGGAACCAAGAAGGCTGGACCATAGCAAGACAGAAAAACAAAGAGAGAAACAAGGTCAAGTGACACAGAGTGATGGCTCCCTGTCTTAGGGCAGCTCTGCAGGCGGCTCGATCCTGCTGCCTGCCTTCTTCTTCCAGGCTGGACTCAGAAACACACAAGGAAATTCCTGCCAGATGCTCTTGCACTTGAAGGAAATGGAATGGCTTTTCCAGAGCTGAAGAAGAGGTAGAACTAGCATGCAAATACAGGGTTCCTCAGGAGGAGATAGGACAATGCTATTGAAAGCCTGTCTCCCCAGATGATGAACAAATTGCTTCTCAGTGCCGCAGTCCGGAAAACACACTCAGTGCCATACACCTTATGAGCTGGTGCTCCCCATAGATGACAACTTCGCTCAGGTACAGCGGGAGCACTTTACTATTTAATGGGCTGCTTGGAGAGATTTCCTTCCACAATGAGAACATTTCCTATTATAGGAGCAAAATGAAAAAGGAGTCATTCATTTCACATGAAAATTAGGGACTTTAAAAAATGGATACACTGTCAATCAAGCTGAATCACAAGCTGTGATTAAAGCCTCCAGACTTTTCCCATTAGCGCAAGCACATTTGAATTTTAGCCCAACGCCAAGCCTGTATTATAGGAACATCTAATGTATTCAGCTTTGAACATAATGCCAAACATGTCATAAAAGTAAAATACTTATCACTTAAGTTCAACCAAATTCTGGTCTTTATTCAAGGAACAGTCACAGCACCTCATTCACCGCCTTAACTCAAAAAGAGGTTTTCCTAATCAGGGAAAGTTAGAGTCTATTATCATTGTTCTGCTGCTGCACAAATTGTGGTTTATGGGGGGAAAGCCAGAAGCCTCTGGAAAAGTCAAGTTTCTATCCCCAGTCTGCTGCTGCTGTGACCAACAATAGATTCATTTTGTTGATTCCATTCAAACAATGACTGAGGCTCCTGGGGTGGGGGCTGGGAATATAAGTGAGATGTAGTCCCTGCCCTCAAGGAAATCGCCAGCTCATGCAGCAAGACTGTCAAGTAAAGGGGCAATTATTACATTAACCAGAGGCTGTGGGTACCAAGAGGAGGGGATGGGATGGAAGGAGCTGTCAGAAAAGACTGTGCGGGGTTGCTGTCTCCAGGGACGAGCCTGAGTCAGTCCTTGGAGGAAGGGAAAGGCCAGCATGATGGGGCAGGGTATGAGGAGGAAAGAGTGCGCCTACCTGCCTGTGCTCACCCAGGGCAAGAACTGACCTCTGCGCAGGAACCGAGGAGCACCCTGTGCCAGGAATGTGCCCTGAATGGTAGGCAGGGCTGAAGGCAAGGGATGCAGATGACCGCCCTGTGTTTACTCAGTCACATAAAGTGCTTTCCGACCCAGCTCTGGGCCAGCTGAAAGAGGAGATTAGAGAGTGCTAACCCAATGCTCGGAGGAACGAGAGGGACTGCTCAAAACAGGCCTCAGCTCAAAACCTGTCATCAGCTTTGTCCTTTCTGTGCCAAGGACTACAATCTGAGGCCTCTACTGACCTCAGAGACTGCTGGATCACCACTTCTTCTTTTGAGTTCATTCCTTCCTTCCTTCCCCCAGTAGGCACCAGCAATCCCTCTTGCCTTTGCCTTCAAACCATACCACACACCTGTCCGTGCCTGTGCCTCCTTCCTGCCCCCATCCTAGTCCAGGTCATCATCATATCTTGCCTGCACAGCTGAAGAAGAGGGACATTTTACTCCATAATTAATTACAATGTTCCCCTACTCAAACCCCTCCAGAGAACTCCTTTCCCACCTGCAATAAAATCTAAGCTCTTTTCCAGGGCCAACAGGCCGTCCCTTGTGAAGGAACTAATCTGGCTCTCCAGTCTCAACTTGGACCACGCTGCCTCATGTACAGCAGATCACTGTCCTTTCTGTGCTCACCTTTGCCCAGCTCTTGCTTCTGCCTGGAATGTGCTTCTCACCTAACACTACTGCCTCCACAAGCTAACACAAGGTCTGATTGACCACCTTCACGTAATTTATCAGTATTTCTTTATTGCCTGCTCTCTCGTCCTTGCTGTACTGTGGATTCCCAGGAGAAGCCGCTGGTGAATCTGCATTCTCACGACTGTACTGTATTCCTAGAATGGGGTCCATCCCACAAAGTGTGCCCAAGGCATACTTGCTGGATGAACAAGGCCATGTACCCGCCAACCACCCTCAAAGCCCTGGACATTGTGGACTCCATGGTCCCTAGAATTCACCTGGCCAGAACACTGCCCTCCAGGACAGTCCTTCCACGTACTATCTGAAACCAGGGAGGAGGCATGTATCCTGAGGACTCCCAGGCCCACTTGCCTGGTTTGGTACAGCCCTATGACAGAGCATTTAGGCCTCTGCCACTGTGCTGCTCACTTGAATTCATAACTCTGCTGCATTAGTCGGAGTTCTCCAGAGAAAGAGAACCAACACTATGTGTTTGCCCACATATACGGAGAGAGATTTATTGTAAGGGGTTGACTCGTGTGACTGTACAGATTTTGAAGCCTCAGGATCTGCAATCTGGAGACCCAGGAGAAATGATGGTACAATTCCAGTCTGAATTCCTGCAGGCTTGAGACCCACAAAAAGCAGGAAAGACCCAAAGTTTTTATCCAGTGCAGGAAAGACCCAATGTCCCAGCTCTAGGCAGCTAGGCAGGCATCCCTCCTATTCAAGGGAGGCAGGCACTTTTGTTCCCTTCAGGCCCTTGGCTGAGTGTATGAGGCCCTTTCGGACCAAGGAGGGCACTCTCCTGTCCTCTGTTCTCTGATTCAGATGTGAATCTCATCCAAAGACACCCTTACACATACACCCAGAATAATGTCTGACAAAATGTCCGGGTCCTATGACCCAGTCAAGTTGACACATAAAAGTTGATAATTATATGTGCCTTTCGAATCTATCTCCTCCACTGGGTGTGAGCAATTTGAGAAGAACTGAGTCTTATTTTTCTTGGAACGCCCGAATCCAGATTAACCCCTGAAATCTAGCAGGTGTTTAGCAAATATGTATTAAATGTATCTCACATTTCTGATCCAGTCCCTAGGATCTGATCTAAGTCAAGAGTCACATACTTGGACATCCATGTGCCTCTTGCCACGAGACGGGAAGACCATCAGGATGATTTCAAGGGTGGGCCAGCCAATGTCTGGAGGATGTGGACTGTGCCATTCGGATGTTAAGAAGTCACCCTGGGAACTCTGCAGAGGCCAAAGGGCAGACGGGAGTGGTGTCAGAGCTCAGGCTCTGGACTCTGAATCAGCCAGATAAAAGCCCTGATGTTTTTACCAGTTACAACTTGTGAGCCTGGTCAAGGACAATGAAGCCTAGTGGCCTTGGTCTCTTCATCCTTGAAGTCAGGTGATAGCAATAACTTCTTCATAGGTTGCTATGAAGATTAAATAAGACAATCTGTGAACAGAAAATGTGAATTTGTTTCACAATGCTTGAGGAAATAAAATCTTCTTTATTTTCTGAATTGGATAAGTTTGGTTTAAACTGCAAAAAAATCCAGATAAGTAAAGTAAAGTTATGTATGAAGAAATCCTACAACTAAACAAAAACAAAAACTTGATTTGGGCAAAGGACTTTAATAGACATCTGTCCAAAGAAGATACACAAATGGCCCAGAAGCACATAAAAACATGGTCAACATCATACTACCTTGTATCCATCAGGATGGCTATTATAAAAAAAAAAAAAAGAAGAAAATAAGTTTTGGCAGGAATATAGAGAAGCCGAAAGCCCTTGTGTGCTGCTGGTAAGAATATAAAGCAATGTGCTCAATATGCAAAACAGTATGGTGGTTCCTCAAAAACTTAAAGATAGAGTCACCATATGGTCCAACAATTCCACTTCTAGGTATATTGAAAGCAGGATCTTAAAGAGATATGTATCACAGCATTATTCACAAAAACCAAAATGTGGATGCAACCCAAGGGTCTGTTGATAGATGAACGAATAAATAAAATGTGGCTATACAAACCACAGAATATTATTCTTCCTTAAACAAGAAGGAAATTTTTATGCAGGATGCAGTCTGGATGAACTTTGTGGACATTGTGTTAAATGACATAAGCCAATCACAAATAGACAGGTGCTGCATTATTTTACCTACGTGAAGTACCAAGTGTCACAGAGACGGAAAGCCTAAGGATGATTGCCAGGGCATGGGGAAAGGAGGATGGGGTAGTTGCTGTTTAATGAGCACAAAGTTTCACTGTTGTAAGATGAAAGAAACGTTGGACATTGATGGCACAACTGTGACTCTAATAATACTGAAGTGTACACCTAAAAGTAAGATGGTATGCTCATTTTACCACAATTGTAAGTCAGTAAATATTGGATAAATGCTACCAGCAATAAAAATAAAGAAGGCTTTTACCCCTTCCTGTAACCCAAGAGTCCCAGAGGCACACATTTTCCAGACAGCTTGAGAATGGCCCTCTCACCTTCAGTCTTTCCGTTTACAGGTGCAGATACTGGAACCCTGGTCACACAGCTGGTTAGCAGGCCAAGGACACAACCCAGCTGGTCTCGTTTCACAGCCCAACTCTGCCATCATGCTGCCCTCTCGAGAGAGTACTCAGCCCCGCTGTTTTAGGGCCAGTCAATGCACAGGGATATTGTAGTATTATAGGAGATAGAAGACACTGCTTAGCACAGGGCCTAAGACGTAGTAGGCAATTGAAGTGTAAAAGTAGAAAATTAAGCTTGGGTTTCTATGACTCCAAAAGAAATGCTCCTTCTTACATAGAAAAGACTCAGATCAGAAAGCAGAACCTTGATGGACAGTCACACCACCAGATTCATGTCGCAGTGATAGATACATATGTTATGCACTCCACCTGTACAACTCCTGAGTCACCCTTATGTAGCTTTTCTCCCTGGGATTCTTACAGAAATCCTGGGGAGTCAGGAGGATGGGAGGATCCAGAGAGACCACAGACCTAGCAAGGGGTCTCCCTATACCCCTCCTGTCAGCCTCTCTCTACCATATCCGGTCTTCTTCTCGGGGACTGTGAACTGGTGTCTGTAGGGAACTTCCTGTCAGTGAGCCTTTACCAGGGTTGACTGAGTGCTCGTCCTTTCCTAGGGACCTTCAGAGCCACTGCCCCTGGGGAATCCACACTCTAATTGTAGGGGCAGGGGGCCCTGGAGGTAAGGAAAGATAAGACAAAGGCCTCACTGAGCTGTATTAAAATCAACAAAGAAACTTACTAAAAGTAGCTTATGCTTCTATCACTAAAAGCACCTTCTACCTTCACAGGTAGACTCTGCAGTTAGGATATAGAAAGACGAAGGAAAGGAGAGCTAGACTGAGCAGAGGTACCAGGCAACACAGTTATCAGGAAGGCCAGCTTTTCCTCACCTACCTGACAGAATACAAGGGTGACAGGAGACAGCCACCTATGGACTCTTACTTCATATGTAAGACACACACACATACACCCCTACACATATACATATGTATATATGTTCTCACTTTAACATCAGTATAGTAGTACACCAGATACACTCATACACACATGTCCCCTTTACTTAGTAAGCTGCCTTCCTAGTAGGTCTTCCCCCTTCACTTATTCATTACCAAAAAACAGGAAAAAGCCAAATGCCCAGCAGGCCTGGGCTAAGATCAAAGACTGTCACAGGCAACAGATCAGATAACTACCAAGTGCCCACCTGGAGAGTGGGGAAGACACTAGTCCCCAAGAAAAGGAGCCAGAGATAAGCACTCATGGGCTTTCAGCTCTGAAACTCCCTGCCACCGCATGGTAGCTGTCTATCTTCTTTCTCTTTCATCTTTTTCCCCATTTTTTTTTTTCGTTATATGAAACTTTGCCATTTTTTAGTTCTTTACTGGCAGGGGGTTTAGGATGACTGGGAGCTGCGTTTTCAGCAGAACAGTGACATGGTGTGACATGGCGTGGTGAGCTGTCCACCCCTAGGTGTAACACAATGAAGCCATAAGATTGCCTCCCAACAAAGGCACTTCACTGTGCACCCTTGTCTGGAAACCTTGCCTCTGACTGGGGCATCAGAGAAGACAGGTTTAGGAGGCATCTGGGAAGTGTCCAGGCAACCCTCCTTGTCTGTCACTTCCACACTGGCACATCCAGCCAGGGCCATGAAACAACGGCAATCCCCACTCAGCACCTGCTCTATGACTGTTCTACCTGTTCCAAGAACCACGGTTCCTGCCAAGCCAGAACCATGGGACATGATCTATGTCTTAGAGAACAAAAGTCAGATTTACTAACATGTATAGAGCACTTAATACATGCAAGACCCTGCTCCTCTGTATTTCATATGTGTCCTAGAAGGAAGCTGTTAATGAAAATGTAGTACATATTTTCTGGTTGTACAGTTGGGTTGGATGGTTGTTTCCTTGACATTGTTGTTAGTTTATTTTTCACTGTAAGTATTGTTTGTGTGTTGTTCTGCTATTATGGAACAGAGCCTTATCAAATGTGGTTGTTCTGTGGCTACCTGAAAAAGTGTCTAGGACATTCTTTTTTTTTTTTTTTCTGGTGCTGGGGATAGAACTCGGGGTCTTGTGCTTGCTAGGCAAGCACTCTAAATCCCCAACTGTTACAACCCGTAGGACATTCTCATAATAAAAACTTTGAGCAGGAACAGGTTAGTTCCCTTGGGTAGTTATGACTTTGTTCCTCTAGAATATGTAATCATCACTGATTCTTCTTGTGATCTGAAAATTTCCTTCATTTCCTGTGATCACTGGATCTCACCATGAACCACAGCAGGAGGTTTTGGGGAGGGGGAGCCCTCTGAAGGTTAGCTACAGTTGTTAGGCATGAAGACAAATTCTTCTGCTAGAGTTTACCCACCCCCCACCCCATTCTCAACGGATTGTATCTGTGAGGTCTCCGTGACTGAAATAAATAACCTATCCCATCCTTTAAAAATAAATTTATAGGTTCGTTGACTCTCATTATGGAAAAAGAATTTTTGGCCAGTAAAAAAGAGACATGAGAAGGTTTATTAGAGACAGAGATATAGGACATACTCAAAGAATGAGCGTGGATGCTCAGAGAAATGGTAACACATTACAAGCTGAGGAAGGGCACATTTAAAGGGGTGTCTGCAAGACAGATGATCTAGGACATGTATTCTCTATGTCAGGTTACAGTGCAAGTCAACTATATGCGTCTGAGATCTGCTGTTTGAAGTTGAGCTATGGGGTCACCAACACAGCTGCTTTCTGGGCTGGAGGAAAGGCAGTCTGCAGGTGAAAAGGAAGGGTTTAGTGCTCAGGAATTTGCCAGTTATTGTAAAAGAACTTTGAGGAATTTAACACTATTTTCTATAAGGATAGAAGGAGGATGGGTCACAAGCTATAGTAGCCTCTAGAAGCAGGAAAAAGCTTGTCTCAAAACTGCCATTCTTCTTAAGTACAACTTTGAAAGTTTTGATTTCCTTGTCTCCTTTTTACCTACTTTTTATTTCTTCTGTCCTTTCTCATTCTCACCACTAACTCCACAGAATGCTTTATTCTCCACCTCATCAAGTTCTAGAACAGGTCAGATTGCAGCAGATTGTGCACCTTAGACACTGCAAGTTCAGAACTGGGTACAACTTGCCCTTTGTTTTAATGCTTTTCACTGTTCGTTTGCTCTTTTCTTTTGGGTAAACCCCTGTTCATGCTTCAAAAGTCGGTCTGGCCTTTGCCTTGTCTGTCAACCACCTGACTTTGCTTTGCCAGGCTTTGACAGTGTAACTGCAGGCTCAGGGTGTAGCCAGGGCCCGGGCTGGTCACCAACCTGCTGCCCACCCATGGAAAGTGAGGCAACCTCACAGAATGACAGTGGAGACATTTTCAGAGAAGTTACACAGAATACTCATGTGGCTACTGAATCGAATAATAAAAATACAGGCTTTGGATGTTGTGTGTCTATTTCATGTTTATAACGATGCCTTTTATTATACTTTACAAAAGTATAGATCCACAGTGGATTGAAATTTACTAAAAGCAGGGGCGTAGGGGCTACACCACAATAATTTGGAGCAGCACCACCCAGTCCTTTCTCTACGGCCTCCTCCCGCCTCTCACTCCCCTGAGCACCGCAAACTCTCTACTGCACTTCACACAGATGACGTTGCAGGCAAAGCAGTTCCTACCTGATCCTCTCTTCTTTCTTTAGAAATGAGCTAAATGAAGCTCAGAAAGGTAAAGCAACATGCCTGTGTGGGTTTCTTACTTCTGCTGTAACAAAGTACCACTAACACAGTGGCTTAAAGCTGCATAATTTATTACCATATAGCCTTGGAGGTCAGAGAGCTACATGGGTTCTCTGCTAAAACCAAAGTGTCAGCCGGGCTGGTGCTCTCAGAGGTTGTAAGGAAGAATACATATTCTTGCCCTTTCCAGCTTCCCTTGGCTCACAGCCCCTTCCTCCAGCTTCAAGGCCAGCAAGTCAACAGTACAGCACCTCTCTGTCTCTCTCTCTCTGTCTGTCTCTGTCTCTATGTATCTATCTCTGTCTGTCTCTCTCTCTCTCTCTCTCTCTCTCTCTCTCTCTCACACACACACACACACACACATACACATTTCTGCTTCCATCATCACCTCACCTTGTCTAACTCTACCCCCTTCTTATAAGGACCTTTGTGATTACATTGAGTCTACCTGGATATTCCAGTATAATCTCATCTAAAGATTTTTAACTTAGTCACATCTGCAGAGTCCTAAAATCCAAAGGTTGCAGGGATTAGGACATGGATTCCATCTATGGAGGGCCATTCTGTCCACCATAATGGCCAACATCACCTGGCCACTAGGGCAGATATTTCCAGTATTCAAACTCAGGTTTTGGCCTCACAATCCATGTGTTTTGTTTTGTTTCATTTTGTTTCATTTTGTTTTGTTTTGTTTTCTAAACTACTCAACTCCACCTTTAATATATGTGCATATTTGATAAAATGCTTTGTTTGAAAGCGTTAGAAAATAGTACCCCCTGGTGTGGGTGGAAAGAGGATTCATGTGATTGTACCTCCTTCAGCTGTGGAGATATCAGAGTTCCCTGCTGGTGGTTATGCACACATCCGGGAGCCCCAACAGGGGCTGTGGCCCAGGAAGACCTGTGATGAGTCTCCTCACACCCATATATCTCAGGAAAGACAGAAATTTCTCCAGGAAGGATGATGCTCCTTGACAGTGCTCCCTTTTTATTTCTGAGTAGGTAGTAAATAGACATGCCATGTTTATTAGCAAGAAGAATAACTTACACAGAGTTACTCCAGGAAGATATTAAGGTAATCCAGCAGCAGCAATCCACTGCCAGCCTCAATCAATTCCTCGTGGTAGACGTGTATAAATCACAGAATGCCTCAAGAGCTTGCTCTGTGATGTCTTGGTTGATGGAAATACTGGCATCACCCACTGTGTAGTGGCTTTTTAATCAGTGTTTCCCCCACTCTATCAGTTCTACCTTGTCCCACCTCATGCCCCAGACCCTCAGCTCCTCCTGGAGGCTCTTTGTTTCCCAGGGAAGCACACTGGGAGAGGAAAATAAACTTCCTCTGGAAAAAGCACAGACCTGTTGCTTCATTGCAAAGGCCGTGGGCTCTCACTCCTGCCTGGTTCTGACAAGGAAGATCTGGGAGTGTCAGGGCCTCAACAGGCGCAGCTGTGTGGTGCTTCCAGTTCATGCATGTGGCACAGGACCCGAGGGCTATTTCCATAAACAGGCCTCTCCACCCCAAGAAAGTCAGGCAAGGGCAGGACAAAGATGCAAATGCAGATGAGGCCAAGACAGGATCCTCGAGGCAGGAAGAAGGAGCCGTCCCAGTGGCCTGAGAAGCTCTTACAGAATCCAGAAGCCCAGACATGTAATCCAAGAGCATTTAGAGAGATCCAGGAAGCAACCTGTGTGCCTCCATCAGTAGCCCCCGTTAGCATTCCTCTCTCTTCTGTCTTTGCATGTCATGTTTATATTCATGTCTTTCCTCCTCTGCTGGGCTGCTATCTGGGTGTTCAGATTCTCCACTGCACAAAGGCACCCCAGTGAGGAATGTCACCAAAATCTGAGCCACATTCTCACCTGTCTGAGAACACTCTGGCCAGTGCACGGATTCTAGGCCTCCAAGCTATGTTGGTACAGGCACTGCAGCTGTGAGCCACTCGTGACATAAACTTGCCATGGACACAGCACACTCAGTAGAAAAGGCCCAGACACTCTCTGGCACACCTGTGTGCAGCCATGCCCTCCTCTTGCCTGCCCGTTTCTCTTGGAGATATGATTACACTCCCAACACTCTGCTTCTTTTTTTGAAATTTTTGTTAGTATATATTTGTAGGGCTGGGGATTTGGCTCAGTGGTTAGAGTGTTTGCCTCACAAGCACAAGGCCCTGAGTTCGATCCCCAGCACCAAAAAAAAAAAAAAGTATATATTTGTAATACATAGTGGTTACACTCCGCTTGGGGGTGCATACATCCACATATCGAATCTTGATCATTTTTACTCACCCTGCCCCTCACTCTCCCCTCTCCCTTCTTCTTCAGGTCCCCTTTCCTATTTTTGCAGCATCTACCTCCCCACTTCTTAACAGGGCTCTTTTATTTTACTCTTTAAATTATGTAAATTTTAGGTCTCTCATGTTAGAGAAACCATGCAATATTTAAATTTTGTGACTTATTTCTCTTAGTATTGTGGTCTCAAATTTATACAGTTCCCTACAAACAACCAAATGTATCCTTCTTTATGACTCAGTAGTACTCCACTGTGTATATATACATTTTCTTAATTCAGTCATCTGTTGATGGGCATATAAGCCACTTCCATGACTTAGCTATTGTGTGAGCTGTGGTGCTATAAACACAGGTATGCATGTATCACGGTAGTATGATGGCTTAGGCTCTTTCCAGGAAAGGTATAGCTGGGTCAAATGGAATATCTATGTTATGGTTAAAATCTAGATGTCTCCCTAAAGCCTCATGTGATCATAGGTGGGAACTTTGAAGGTGATTGGACTATAGAAGTGTTATCACTGACTTGCTATTGGGAGGTGGACCTGGTCACAAGAGGTGGATCATCACCCAAAAGGTGTATCTCCCTTCCCAGCTCACCCCTTGACTCTGCTTCCTGGACACTATGACACGAGCAGCTTCCTTCCACCAGCCTCTCTGCCGTGCCGTCTTTTCTTTGGAGCCCACCAACCATATACTGAAACGTGAGCAAAATAAACCTCTCCTCCTTCAAGTTGCAGGTGTCAGGTATTGTGTCTCAGCAACAAGAAAGTAACTAAGACATTCTATTTTTATTTTTTTGAGGTATAACCATACTGATTTCCAAAATGGTTGTACTAGTTTACATTCCCACCTACAATGTTGAACGGCTCCTTTTTCCCCACAACCTCACCAGCACTCATCATTTTGTGAACCCTTCATAATGGCCACTCCTATTGCAGTAAGGTGAAATTTCAGGGTTCTGTTGATTTGCATTTCTCCAGTGGCCAAAAATGCCGAACATTTTCTCTCTCTCTCTCTCTCTCTCTCTCTCTCTCTCTCTCTCTCTCTTTCTCTTTTTGCTGTGGTGCTAGGGGCAGAACCCAGGGCCTCACACATGCTAGGCAAGTGTTCTACCACTGAGCTACTCCTCCGGCCCTATGCTGAACACTTTTTCATGTGTTTATTGGCCATTTGTATTTCTTCTTCTGAGAGGTGTCTATTCATTTCATTTGACCATTTTTGATTGGATCTTTTATAAGGGGTCTAATTTTTTGAGTTCCTTATATATTCTAGATATTTATCCTCTGTCTGAGGAGTAGCTGTCAAAAGTTTTTCCTCATTCTAATTGTTGTCTTTTTACTCTGTTGGTTGTTTCCTTTGCTGTACAGAAATTTTTAATTTGATATAACCCTGTTTGTTGATTCTCAGTAATATTTCTTGAACAACTGGGGTTCTGTTAAGGAAGTCCTAGCCTATGCATATGCCTTTAAGAGTTTTATCAATTTTTTCTTCTAACAGATTCAGAATTTCTGTTTTATATATAGGTCTTTGATCCATTTTTATTTCATTTTAGTACAGAGTGAGAGCTATGGATCTAGATTCATTCTTCTGCATGTGGATAACCAGTTTTCCCAGCACCATTTGTTTAAAAGGCTGTCTTTTCTCCAACATATATTATTGGCCCCTGTGTCAAAAATCAGATGTCTGAAGGTGCTTGGGGTTGTTTCTGTGTGCTCTACTCTATTCCATTGGTCAATATGTTTGTTTTTGTGGTAGTACTATGCTGTTTTAACTGCTGTAGTTTTATGGTACAACTTGAAGTCCAGGATCATAATGCCTCCTGCCTTGCTCTTGTTGCCCAGAATCCCACATCCCACAGCTGACTCTGGACCTGACTCCGTCATTTGAGCCAATGGGTGAGAGTCAGCCAGGGATCTTGGAGTGCGCACCTCTGCACCCGGACCGTGGGCTTGCAAAGCTCCCCCAGGCAGAGGTGTGGCTGCTGACCGTCATTGTTCAATAGAATCAGTGTGAACTTACTGATGGCTTTTTTTTTTTTTTGGCCTGAAGAAGAAGCACATTTAAAAAAAAAATTTTAGAGACATACCTCATGCTCCAGCTTGATCCTGCTTGTCTCCTCCCCAATGTGACTGTCTCCTCCTCAATGTAAGTTTGCTGAGAACTTGGCACTTCTTTGTGTCCCCAACAGCTAACAGATAATTCCTCTCATTTCTCTGCAGTTCTTACCCTGAATGATAGAGAGAAAGAGGGGAAAATGAAATATGGAAAGAAAAATTAAGGAAGGAAAGAGGGAAGAAGCAAGATGAATACTGTATTTGGAGGGATGGATGGATGGACAGATGGATGGAGTGATAGATTTCTTACACTAGTTAGACAACGAGACCATCTTGCTCTCCCGTGAATCCTCTACTTTGACCAATTCTGACCACCTTGAACACTGTTCCTCTCACACCCATTGCATTGTCCCCAAAGCCATCCATACCTTCTAGGCTGAGCCACTGTCGGGGCCATGCACTGCCTTCCCACAGCTGCACAGGCATCTGTGCATCTTTCCTCCTTCTTCCCTAGGCGCTGTACTCCAGGCCACAGGCCTTCCAATGGTCCTGCTGTGTGCAGCAATGTGTGTAGCACTCAGCCCCCAGAGAGTGAGTGAGAGTCTTTGTCACCTCTCTCCCTGAGCAGTATGGTGCCCACAAGGATTTTGCTGCCACTACCTCCATTCTGGAAGACACAGCTCCCTCATCTATCCAGCCCAGTTGCCCAAATCTTACTTATAGATTCAACTTCCTTATTCTTTGGGGAGGTTTCTTCCCTTGCTCATTCTTAGTACCTACTGCTGTGAGATTTTTTCTTTTTTTTTAGGTGGTTTATTCCAAGGAATACTGAACATTCTCAAGGCTCCAAGATATTAACTCTAAAATGGATGGGGGAGAGCCACTCAATGGTGACTCAACAGAGTGAAGGTGAAAAAGGTACTTTTTGAACATCTAATCTGTGCCAGGCATTGTCCTGTGCCCTGGAGAGCAGGAGTGGACAAGAGAAATCACTGTTCTCAGAGAACTTCCAGTCCACCAAGAGGAGAGAGAGAATGAATCAATGGGTCATCCTCCACAGTACCAAGAAAATGGCCAAGAAGGGGCTACAGGGGGTCAGGTTGTCAGTAGAGGCTCTGTAGCCCAGGTGGCCTCTCCGCAGATGACTTTAGACTTGAGATGTGAGTGATGAAGAGGAGCTACCAAAAGCAGATGCAAGGGGCACACCAGAGGGGTGGGCTTTGAGAGTCAGGGAATAGACAGAGGCCAGTGTGGCTGGAGCACCATGAGTAAGGAAGAGAGTAGGTGGAAATGAACTCAGGAAGCTGGACAAGGACCTGACCAAATCTCTTTCCAGACAAAACTGCTGACACTTAACGCTAATGGTTACTTTAGTGTGTTAGTCCAATTGCAGTTATTTTTTTAAACTGAAATAAACAACTAAAAAGGAGGAAAGATTTATTTTGGTTCATGGTTTCAGTCTGGGGTCACTTGGCCCCATCACTTTGGACCTCTGTTGAGGCAAAACATCATGGCAGGGAGCACACTGTAGCACAAAGTTGCTCACCACATGTAGCCGGGAAACAAAGAGAGGACAGGGCTGGGGTCCTAATATCCCCTTTGGGGACACATCCCCCCAATGACCTAACTCTCTTCCACTAAGCCCCACCTTCAACAGGCTCTGCCCACTCTCAGTAGCTCCATCAGCTGGGGAGCAAGCTTTCAACACATGGGCCATGGGGGACTTTTAAGATCCAAACCATAAAGTCTGTGTTTAGGGATTATTTTGTGCCTGACACTGTGTTAAGCATCTTATCTAAATTAGTCATTTAATCATTATGACAAATAGATCCGAGATGGCAACCATTAGCTCATTTAACAGACACTGACAATGGCAAGTAGCACGTGCCCATGAGGGACCGCACCTGGGCTGAACTCCACGTGCAGCACCTCACTGATTCCTCCTGACAGCACTATGAGGGGTGAGCATGCTTGTTTTCCTCACTGTACAGGTGAGAAAACAGAGACTTGGAGCACTTATATGACTTGTTCAAGGTTCCCACCACCTGTACATAAGATCCAGTTGATGGGAGGTCACCTCTGTCTACACCACGTGGGTCTCCCTGTAGATGTCACCATGCCCTTGTCTGTCTACCCTTCAATCTGCCTTGATTTGTGACTTTGGGAAAATAAGGGGCATCATTTCTCCCAGAGAAAAATATTAGGGCATGTTATGGTTTGTGCCTAAATGTCCCCTCAAAGCCTCATGTGATAACAGGTGGCTGGATCAGAGGTGGCTGGATCTAGAGTGTGTGATACTGGGATTAAGGGGGTGTGATTACTAAATCAATCCACTGATTGGTTTGGCACCGCCCTTATCCTAGCAGCCTGGATAAGATATAAGGCACAGGAAGAAGCTGCTGAGGTCCCCCTTGCTTACCTTGCTGCCTTCTGCCTGTCTGCCCTGCTGCCCTACCTTGGACCCAGTTGATTGTGGACAGAAACCTCTATGAATTGTAAGCTAAATAAACCTTTCTTCCCCTAACTTTGGGTGTCAGGTATTTTGTCTCAGAAATGAGAGAAAAGTAACTAAGACAGGGCACATAAGGATTTTTCTTCTTTCAAAGGCTGTCTCTGGGGCCCTGGGCAGAAGGAAGCAGTTGAGAGACCGAAGGAGCTGGTGGTATGGGACGGAGCCCCGTATCCCTCTCCAGCAGGCTGTGTGGTGCTCTTGTCTACACACTATCTCCAGGGATTCAGCCCAATCTGCTGCCACCTTTAAAATCTCCACCAATGTGAAGAACAGCCTGCCTGGGAACGAACCTCCTGAGCGGCACCATTTTCATTCTTCTCTGTCACAGCGCAGGCCAAGCCCAACCGACTTTAAAGTGATTTGCCTCCGGGAACTGTCCCAGGCCTCCCCAACAGCCTTAAGGCCAACAGATCATTTGAAATGTTTTTAGAACATAAAAATCCAACCCTTTATAGCAAGCAATCAGCTATGTCAAAATAATTACCCATAACTAAAGAGAAACAAAAGTAACATCAAATGAAATCTGATTAATGGGTGGGAAAAAGTCGATGTTGTTTAACTAATTCCTTAAAATAAATCTCAATGGCATAATCTCTCCATGAAGACATTTCTTCAGGGGCTTAAGATAAATACACTATTTTTTCAAAAGACCCTCACAACTAAATTACATAGCATTTGGGGAGGTTTTGGTTATTTTTCCTAAGTAGAGAATTTTCTACGTGCTTCTATTTTCCCTCAAGGCCATCACAGATAGAGAATAAAATTTCATTTTCCCCCTGCAATTATGTAGCTGTATTATTTCTGTAATAGGCTTATGAAGAACAAGCTCCCCAAATGCAATTCTCCAGCTGAAGTTTACAGGGTTGAAGTTGAGAGACAAATCCTCTTTGCGTCTTTCTAGACCTTTTTCAAAAAGGTCAGTGTTAATGGCAATTCGGAAAACTCAATTTCTCCGCAGGTGCTGAGGTTTTGAAGACACATCAGGTTGAAACTTGGAGTAAGGCCTAACCTGGTACACAAGTAATACAGGGAGCTGGAAAGTCATGATTCCCACCCCGGCTCTGGCCCCCATTGGCCATATCCCTTGAGATCAAAACAGCACAATACACAGGACCTGGGACCATGAAGATGAAGGAATTTAAAAGAGATCTCGCCCAGCTAACAAAAATACAAGGGATAGAGGCAATCAAAGGACCCTTCCAAGGTAAGAAGAAATGAATGTGTTAGGTAGAAGAAAGAGAATATGCAAACACCAGGAGCAGAAAATTAAAACTCAGCTTTACCAAATGGCCCTGCACAAGAAAAGGACATTGTGAGACTGAAGCAAGGAGGCAAAGCTGGGAGGGGGTGCAGGTAGCTTTGGAAGTTGGGACATGAATCTCCTTCTGAGCACTTACTTCCTCAGCTCAGTGCAAGGCAACATCCGGCTTGCATGGTGAAGAGAGAAGCGGTTCAAAGAGAGGGAAGAAAGCTGAGGAGACCTTCCAAGAAGAACACAACACAGCACCGTCCAGGAGACATGTTCTTTCCATGTAGAGCTGAACATCTCGCTGGGGTCTCAGACAAGGAGTTACTGGTGGCCCATCAGCAAAGCTGAATCACTGCACATGGCAGCACTCAGCAGGCATCCAGGCTACAGCACAGAGAAGGTGCTGCCCAGAGGGTTCTGCTGTGGGTGGGGTAAGATACGTGGGTAGACTGAAGGAGAAATTAGGCAAAGGGAGGGAAGATGTTGGCAAGAAAGAGACTGAACAGATAGATCCCCAAGTCAGGATTATAGTGGGAAGAAAATTTTAAAAACAGAAAATAGAAAGACCACAGCATTAGAACTCAAGGGGGACAAGGAGCTATGCTATGGGAGGAATCCAGGGAGAGTGAGAGAAAGACATAAAGGGGTGGTCAATGTGTGACCATAGTGTGGAGAAGATCCAAGTGATAATTAGTGTGACCAGGGCACTAGACAGCTGATGCAGAGAAGAAACAAAAGCTTCTCGGGTTATGGAGATCAACACTCTGAGAGGCAGAGCACAGAACTCACTGCTACTCGGATGCGGAAGTCCCAAGAATGACAGCAAAACTTGGAAAGGGGGAAAACTCTTCACAGTGTTTAATGAAGTCTGAGACAATCCACTTTGAAGGTCTGGGACCCATCCTCACCTGCCTCCCAGTCCAGAGAAACATTACTTAGAGCCTGGAAACTTGAAATTAAAAGCAAGAGCACACAAATGGACATCAAGGTAAGTAGAATTTAAAACAAAGTGCTGGGTTCGAAACATCACCTCTCCCCAAATCTCTGAAATCTACTCTGTGTGTCCCCTGGTCCCTAATACAAGTGACCATGATCACCTGTTCTTTCAATGACCTCCTGCTGATGCTTCACCACCCACCCCCCCCACACACACACACAAAGAATCTATCTTTACCCTTTGGTCCCCTCAATGTAAAAATGGAAACCTGGTCATGTCCCACCACTTGGTGGTTCCTAAACACCTCCCCTTATCCCCAGTAATATCTTAAGGAGAATTTGGAATTTCTTATGAATGCAATGAATATGGACCTTTTTGGTTGAAAAAACATGGGGACTTTACAGGGCTCTGCCTATTTTGTCTCCTTACTTGGCCATCTGCATCCCCACAAGCCTCGTTTACTTTTATGCTAATTTACATGAAACAAAAGACATAAGAAGAATAGTAATAACATTTGACACAAAATAGTATAATAGGCACCATTCTATCAAGGACATAGTATGGTGTAGTAGTCACCAAGGGGGTTCAGGGCACAGGTGCTGTAGCCACACATGGTGGCACATGCCCATAATCCCAGCACTTGAGAAGCTAAGCAGGAGGACTGCCACAAGTTCGAGGCCAGCCGGAAATACACAGCAAGACCTTGTCTCAAAAAACAAACAAACAAAAATAAATTTTATAAAGGGTACAGGTGCTGCGTTTGAAATCTAGCTCCCTCACCTCCTGTATCAGTGATGGCAAACCTTTTAGAACTTTCAATAACAAACAGCCTGCTGCAGTACACATGCCATGAGTGCATTACCACTGTCCTTTGTTATCCTGGAAAGTTACCTAAACTCATAGTTCTCTGGTTTCTGCTGTAGTCAAGTGAGGGTAATAACAGTACTTAATAGCTGTTAATAACTTACACCTGTCAACCCTTGCTAGGTCCTTTTGGAGTCTTCCCTCCCAGCAGCATCAGGAAGACACCAGCAGCCCCGCTTACTCTGCAAAAAAAGTTCAAGCCAAGAGAGACCTGTTGTGGAGTCCTCCACAAGTGCCCAGTGGTGGCTCAGGGGTTAGTGCCACATTCCCAGACTCTCCTCCAGAGGCCCCAGACATCCAGGGCCACCGAGATGCATGAAATGGAGGAATCTTTACTTAATGCCTTGAGGAATCTTTACTTGATCCTTTTACGAGGCTTTCCTCTAGGCCTCTTCCCAAAGCCCATAGTTGTCAAACCCTGTCCACACTGTGCACAACCCATGCTGACAGTTAACACAGCCAGACCACCATACAAGAGCTAGAATCTACATTCCTCTCGGCATCTTTTATTTTTCCCATAATTTCATGGCGTGGCTCTTCCCTTCTTTTTACTTTTTTTTTCCCAACACTTCTGATCCCACAGAGACTCAGTTACTAAACTTCAAATTCTCATGAGAACTTTTTAAAAGGCGTAAATAAAAAGCATATCTCAGACAGTATAAATATACAGTGGGAAAGGCATAATTATAAGTAAGAAGACTAGGATGGGAGCCACTGACTAGCTTTGTGTCTTCATTTGAGCCTGCTTCCTCCTCCGTGATACGGGAGTAATAATCCTACCTCCTACGGTTGCTATGAGCATTTAATGAGTTAGTTCCTGTAAGTGCCTGGCACACAATATGTTCTAGACACATGGGTGCATTATGGTGAGGCTATGAGTGAGTTATCCAGCTGCCAATAGCTTGCTCATAACCTCAACATAAGGAACCAAGGAGCAGCTATCCAAGATTAGACTGAGCCCTGGCCCCTAGAAGGTACAGTGTCTGGAAAACATGGGTTGGAAGTCCAAGCTTGCCCCATGTCCTACTTTGTATTGCCCCAGAAGCAAAGCCCAAGCCAAGTATTACAGAAAAAGCACCCACAGAGAGGTGCAAAGAATAGAGGTAAAAGGGAACGCAAGCAGTCTGGGAGATGAAGGCAGCAAGTGAAGGGCATGCTATTGAATCAGTCACTACAGTGGGGGAGCAACTTGGGGAAACTCAGAAATGGCACAAAATTATGACTCAGTGCTAGCCAGGGGCTGGGAGACCCTCGCCCAAACACTTAGCAGCCAGTAGTTCCTGGCTGACACCCTGAGCTCCAGGGCGAGGTCAATTCATGGGCACTTCCAGCTGGCTGTGGGCAGGGACAAAGGAGTTTCCAGTACCCTGGTGGGAACTGCCATCAGGTTGGCACAGGTGGAAATAGCATCAGCATCTGAGGCAACACAGGCAGCACATCCACTGCAGCTCTTCTTGGCAAAGTTCTGCCTGCTTCCCCAGAGGAATTGCAATGACGACGCACTTGGGATAAGGTGCAGGTGTTGTCTTAGCTATCAGCCTCCACCCTCTTCTTCCATTTCCCTTAAAAGCAGTGAGATTTGATCGTCAGATTTGCCACGGTAGTGCTAGTTCTGCGCCAGGTATACGTACAGCTGGGCATGCTGGACGTGGACACTCCCAGGGTTTCCATCAGTACAGCTGAAGAGCTGTACAGAGAACACTGCACACACTGACCCTCCAGGGCCGGACTCTGGGTCTTCAGTGCCTCAGTCTTTATGGTTCAGCCTAAAGAAAGGGAATCATAAGCACCTACTGAGTGCCTGCCTTGCAAGCAGCAGTGAAGGGAAAACTGTTTCCCTGCTCTATAATTTGGATCTACAATATTCCTCAAAGGCCCATTCATTAAAGGCTTGGTCCCCAGGTCCCCCATCTACTGGAAGATGGTGGATGTGATGGACTTAATGTGGTCAACTTGAGCCGGATCACCCAGCTGGACTGAGTTGGTATGATGCTGGGCATAGAGGATCTACCTGAGGATTGTTGCTGATGCAACATATAGCAGAGTGGGAGCAGAAGCTAGTTGGTGGGCTGTTTCCCAGGAGAAGCTCTGCTGCGGCTGGTTCCCCTGAAAGGAACTCGGCTGTTCTCATCAAGGAAGGATCTCTGGGGCCTTGATGTCACTGAGGATGGCTGCTGTTGCTTCTGGGGAGCTCTGGTCTTCATCTCTTCTGTGAGCATCGTATCCTGGTTCCAGTAAAGATTTCTTCAGCCATCATCTGCAGACATGGATGTACACGGGACAGTGCCGTGGACTCCCAGCCCTTCATTGGATCTTTCAGGTCTCCAGTGCCTAGATGGACATTTGGCACTTCCTGCATTTGGCTGTGGGTGAATATTGTAACTTATAAATGTCCTGTGTTAAATCTGTTGTCTTACAAACCTTTGACTCTAGAAAACCTAAGACAGTGGGAATCTAAGAGGCGGGGCCTGGTGGGAGGTTTTAAACCTATTAGAAGGATGCCCTCAAAGAGGACTGTGCGATCTCAGTCTTTTCCTCTTTCTCTCTCTTTTGTACCTGGCCATAAGGTGAATGGGACTACTCTGCCTCGCACTCCTATCATGAAGTGTTACCTCCACCTCACCCCCAACACCCGCACACACACCAGAGGCCCAAAAGCAACGAGACCAACCAATCATGGACTGAAACCTCCAAAACTGTAGGCCAAAATAAATTTTCTCTCTTCCTAAGTTAATTATCAGAGGTATTAGTTACAGTAACAGTAGGTTAACATGCTCTACCTTCATAAGCCATGCCTTCTGTCTATGCCAACCAAAAGGGTGGCAGTTAATTCATCTCTGTGTTACGTTGACTTAATTGGTCCACTTACAAATGAGGGAAGGTCAACTTCTGATCCAAGACACAGTTTTGAGGAGCCTGCTATGTTCCCAGGCAGCTTGTGGTCATAACAGAACCAGATGTAAAGGACAGAAAATAGGGGCCAAAGCAACATTTTCCCCAGTGCCTCCAGGGTTGACACCTTCCCACCCCTGGATCTGAACTTGCAGAAGACGGAAGCCACTACCTGCCACCACCCACCATTTCTCTACCTTGAACTGTGCCCAGGGGATGACCTGTAGGCACCACACTTCCTGGGATGCCCTTGCTTTCTGGCTGCTAGCTGGGCTGCCCTATAATAGGCACCATCATGAGAAAAGAAAGCAGGCACACAGGAATCCCCCCCGAACCCGCTACTGCCCCATATTAGTTTCCTAGGGTTGCCATAACAAATCACGACTTGGATAGCTTAAAACAACAGAAATTCATTCTATCACAGCTTTGGAAAATGGAAATCTGAAATCAACGTGTCATTATGGTTGGCTCCCACTGAAGGCTCTGGGGCAGCCTGTCCCATGCCCCTCTCCTAGCTTCCAGTGGCTGCTTGCAATTCTCGGCGTTCCTTGTTTTGTAGATGTGTCACTCCAATTTCCTCCTCCGTCTCTATGTGTTGTTCTCTCTGAGTCTTCTGCCTGTCTCTTTCTCTTCTTATAAGGATGTCAGTTATATTTGACCAGAGATCCAGTAAGACATTCTTGTAACTTCATTGCATCTGCAAAGACCCTACTTCCAAGTAAGGTCACTTTCCTAGGCACCAGGGGTTTGAACCCCAAAATTATTGGGAGAGACATAATTTAACATACACATGCCTACCAGGCCATGGCTCTAGCTGGTTCCTCATAAGCACTACACATATCCAGGGGCCTGTCTTTTACAACAGTATGCTACTCCCTCTCCCATCCTTTTCAGAGGAGGGGGCTAGTATCTGGAAGCCTCATTATGTTTTGTCCCCACCCTGCCACCCCTCTGTCTACATTCCCTTTACCAAACCCTCCTCAAGTGCTTCCAGGGGCTCACTTTTTCTGGCTGATAAACTGGCCCACACCCAACCTGAAGTCGGGAAAATCCAAAAGTGCATGGCAAGAACCAGTCATGGGATGTGATCCATGTCTTTGTTGTGTGACTGGTACAGAAGCAAAAAGGATGCCTATGTGTTGAGAATTGTGTGAGGGGCTGGCTGAAATAGCCAGAGCAAATTGGCCACCCTCACAGTGGAGCGGAGGTACAAACCATGTGTTAGACCCAAAGACTCACTTTGGAAAAACCAAGACCACTCTCTGTCTTTGGACAAGGAACCCCATTAGGTAAGAGGTTTCACATGCCATGTTATGTCCTATGTGGGGGCAGCAAGAAATGGTCAGTGAAGAAGGTGGTGGCTGGAAGAGCAACTCGGAAAGAGACAGGCTGACTCTAGGTGCTGACTATACAAGGTAACGGTCAAAATAACAGTGACTATTTAAATTTTAAAACATTTATTATGGTAAAAGCACACTACCATTAATCCCCCTTAAAATACTCCCCCTCGCTTCAAACACATTAATCCCATTGTTCTTGCCACCTTCTGAAGCACTGCTGGAAGTACTTTTTCATGAGTGTCTTTTGATAAGCTTTCTTGGCTGTTCCAATGTCCTGGAATCAATTCAAAACATTTACCTTCCAGGGTGATTTTGACTGTGAGGAAGAGCCAGAGGTCACATGATACCAGATCTGGTGAACAGGATGGATGAGGATACACCATAGTGTTCTTATTTAACAGAAACTGCTTGTACATGTTTTGAATCAGGATATCTAGGCAACCATAAAAGACACTCACAAAAGAGGACGTTCAGAACTGCTTCAGAAGTGGCAAGAATGATGGAATAAGTGTGTTCAAAGTGAGGCGATTAATTAATCGGAGTAAGCAAGATTAATGGCAATGTGTTTTTTACTATAATAAATTTTTATTTTCAAACACTAACCATTTTTTATCCCAGCTTGTATCACAGCTCCCTACTCTGCACGGCTTCCCATCCTAACAGGAGGCTCAAAGCTCAAGAAGTTTTAATCTTGAAGTAATGCTGAGTTTTGGTTACTGTTCAGGAGTGGACATTGTAACTATTAAGATGATATGAGTATTATGTGCCAATTTAAAGCAAAAGAAATTTTAAAAAGATGAGGCTATATTTGTAATTGAGAGTAAATAAAGATGGATTTCCCTAAGAGTGACAAGAATGATGATGAAACTTCACAGTGATTTCATCCAAGGTACAAGAAGGACTGGCCCACAGCACAGGTTTGATGGGACAGAGGTAGAAAACAACAAATGCATATAAGTACTTGTCTTCCACAAGTGCCCAGTTGGGTTCTAATCATTCTGTGTGATAGAAAGAGCTAGAACTGAAGATAGGAATATAAATATAGATCCAATAAAATTAGAAAGGCGTGTAAATAAAATAGAAAAGTGAATCAAGAGACAGTATACATAAATTTGGAGTTCACAAGGTCATCTGCTGGTAAAAAGCTGGACTGCAAATATGCCACTGAGTTTCCTGGCAGCTGAAGAAGGGCTATTAATTACAAAATTGAATCTGTCCACAAAAAAAAAAAAAAAATCAAGCATAGTAGTTTCTTGGATGAAACAATGCCTTTCTGGTATTCAAGACTTCAATTCTTCATATGATTCTTCAAATAGGGTTTGCTGATTTAGTGAGCAATAATCTCACCAACAAACTACCATAAATACCGTAGGAAGTTTCACCCATTAGTTCCTTATATCATCCATCAAAGGAAGCAGAGAGTAAGGCACAGAAAGCACTTTAGTGGGAAATCAACACAATTGGATACAAGCAGTAGCTCCCCTTGGCCTGGCTTGATAGGTTTTTATTGTTTAGGTTGCAGCACCCATTAGAATGGAAATCACCTAATAGATTTCACAAAGCAAAAGATGGAGGCAGCAGGGGCAGACAGAAGGGCCACGTGCAAGCAGCAGGTCACTATTTTTCATCATCTACCTTCTAGAGGGAGGAAAATCCATCCATCACTCACATAGTGAACACTGGTTCAAAAGGCCTAAGCCGCTTGGCTAATAGAAGCAACCTCAGGCTTTCTAGGGTACCAAGAATGCACCATCTATATTTCCTTTCTGAGGCAAATTTTTAAATTTCTTTCTAGGCTTTGGTTTAAAAAACACAATTAGGAGCTCATTCATATTAATTCCAACTGCAATTGAACACTGAAGCTGAATGATGTTAGCAAATGGAATGACATTCCATTGAGATTAAACATGTACACCCTGAAAGACTGTGTTTCAAAAGTATAGAGTTATTTTTACAAAGAATTGACTTGGATGTGCAAGTATACTATTATTCAAATAACTTTTAAACATAACAGAGCTTAGAAAAAAATGCCATTTTCTACCTCAGCAGAGCATGTAATGGTTTGTCGCTGCATGTAAAGTTTAATTTGCACAGACATAATACGTCTTTCCTGCAGGCCTCCCGCTCTTAGAGCTGGACAGGGTTGGCTTTACCTCCTCTCCTCTCTGGTGTCTTCTTGTGAAGCTCCAGAGTAAGAGTACATGTCAACACCATTTGAAAGAACAGTGACAGGTCTTTGGAAGGAAATTCCCAGGCCACCCACGCATCACCTTGAGTAGCAACCAGGAACGGGATAGTTGGGAAGAGAGAGGAGAAGCTGGGGCAGACTACACCTGCACATAGAAAGGCATCAGACTGCAAGACAAGCACGTGCCAAGATCGAAACAGCAGAGCCATGAGGGAAGGTGGTTGGGAGATTTTCAGTGGTACCATATGAGGGAAGGGTCCTAGAAGCATCCATGAGCCAGGAAATGTCGTGGGAGCATGGGCAAGGATCAGATCTCAAAGGTCCCCCCGATGTGCTTGTTATGGTTTAGATCTAAAATGGCCCAAAAAAGGTGGTGGCCCTGGTTGGAGGGGGAAGATCACTGAGGATGTAATGTGGAACGGTGTATTCTCATCCCCAGCTTCTTCTCTCTCTGCTTCCTGGCCACCATGCAGTGGCAGCTTTCCCTCACCATATCATCCATCATGGCATTTCTGCTTGGAGCCACTGACCATGGATTCAACCCACTAAAACTGCGAGCCAAAAATAAACCTCTCTTGCATTTAGCTGCAGACGTTGGGTGCTTTGTCCTGGTGACAGAAAAGTGACTAATATAGTGCCCTCCAAAGAAGTCTGAGATTTGTTTCCCCTGAAGACGATGGAAGATGGGGCAGTGAAGGTTGTTAAATAATGAAGGATGCTGACCTTCTGAAAGCCTAGAAGAGCATGTCCACAGAACAAAGCCCAACACCTAAAACACCAGCTGTTACTCACAACCTGACATCTGTTCCACTTCTTTCAGGTCAGCTCCACATGCTCTAGGACCCCAGAGGGCCTAGCCTCACAGTTCATGCTTTAATGTGCAGTTCTCCTGCCTCTTCATACACACATACATACACATACACACACGCACTCATGCACAACGCCTGGGCCACACTCCAGCCTCCCTCCAGCATTCCACTGCTCTGTTCCCTCTGTCTCCTGTGCAAACCTGGAACTTTCTCATATAGCCAGTGCCTTCACTGTGATTAGGAAAACGCTTCCCTCCCTCCAGTGCCCCTTCCCTGGATGCCAGCAGGATGTGGGCTGGTAATCAGTCCCAGGAAACCTCTCCTTCTGGCATCCATGGACACAGTGCAGCTTGCACAGCCATTCCCAGCAGCCTTGTTCCTCAACCCCAGGACAGTGTTCCTTATCTCCCTGCCCTCGGTGACTAGTACAGTGTCACACCAAGCCACAGGAGCATACAAATAATACATAAATGAATGTTCAAAATCCTTGAAGCCAATAGACACGGAATGCTCTTGAAAAAAAGATGTGCGTTATTTGTACTGTGTGTACATACAATAAGGTATAGGAGACTACAGAGCAAACCGTTTGAAAGGTCATTCTGGTGAAGTGAGCCTAGAGGGAAGAGTTTTATTTTATTTTGTAGTTGTTTTTAATAGGGAACATGTATTACTTTCAGAACACAATAATTTAAGTTTAAAAAAAAATCCTTCAAGCCTCAGCCTAGGCCCCAACTCCTAGCATTCTCATACTCGCAGCCCTGCTATCCTTCCTCATCTCTGACCACCTGCTAAGCAGAACAGAGACAGCCCCTCCAACTTTAATCTATTGCCAGTTTGTCTGATGTCACCCCATCCATCTGTCCATGAACAGAAGGTGAACGAAATTTTCCCACTTAGCTCAGAATCATCCCCATGGTTGAGGGTCACCAGTGTTAAATGTCCCCAGTTATAAAGAGAGCACCAAGATGCTAGTTTTAAAAGAACCAAGTGGTCTGGTAACCCTGACACCACCCATCTTCTTCCATATGCAGACTAGAAGGTCAAAGGAGGCCATTTAGGGGAGAGGAAGTCCTTGGGGGACATAGCTGTGAAAGAGGAAGTGAATGTTGCATCTGATCTGGGCCAGGTGAGGAGGACTCTTGGGGCACCACTCAGACATGGAGGATTCTGCAGAAAAGGAGCCAGGATGTCCCTCTCCAGCTCAATGTTTGCCATGCCACAGAAATCTCCAGCTTGCCCCAAGGTTGCCCCAGTTGTAGGAAGACTTGTTGAGAGGACTGGACAAGGGTCATCTGAACTTTGCAGGATAGGGGCCATCGTTTCCTTGGTTTCACCAGTTCTGAAGGTAGAACACTGAGCAGAGCAGCCCATGAGGCGAGAGAGCCACAGAGCATGGCAGGACAGGGTGCACCTCCCACAAGCCAAGGGGCCCCAGCAGGAAAAGACTGGTGGGCAGGGGCTGGGCATGGTGGCCACAAGAGGACCTGCAGAGAGTGCTTCAACCAGAGGCCAGGAACCTGACCATGGAGGAGACTCCTCTGTCAGGCTTCCAAAAGCCCCCACCCGTACCTGCAAGAGAGTGCATGGTCCTGCCTGGTTTTGGAGACAGCTGGTCAGAGCCAGCCCCTGTGAACAGAAAGGCAATCATCAGCAGAGCCTGTAAGTAAAGGAACTTTGGCTCTTTTCTTCTAATTCTTCCACCTCTTGCCCAACCCTAAAGATCCTACAGATGAAGAGAGAATGCAAAAAGAACTGAATCACAGGTCAGACCTGAGCATGGGAGGGAGAAGTGTTGGATAGGAGAGAGGCTGATGTTGCAATTTGCCTGGAAGAGACCTTTTGCTGCTTGAATGTCTCAACCGTCAACATGACCATTGCTATAGCTAAAGCGATCACAAAATTACCAGATCTGCCCGAGGTAGAGTCGAGGACTGGGGAAAGGAAATTAATAGACCATGTTTGAAGGCTGTAGTTGGAGAGAAATAAATTCTTGTTTTGTATGCTGGAGAGCTCTAAGATTCCAGCTGCAGGTAAGAATGTATATTCCCAACAAGACATGATCTCTTCATGGAAAGGGACTCTGATGCCTGTGTCTCTGGCATCGCCTTGTACACCAGTGGGAGCCCATAAGACACCCACTAAATCTGTATTGATCAAGGTGGTAGTCAGATCTTGGAAAAACTCACAACCCAAATAGCCTCCTCTCCTCTGGAACCTCTGACATCAGTTTAAAAACATCCAACATTTTTAACTAGAAGTCCCTGCAAAGGCTTCATTATGATAATGTGCACCTCAGCCCTCCTAGAGGGGAATTAAATATGCTCCTTTCCTCAGAGCTTTTCATAAGTTCTCATAAAACAGCTAAAGATGCTTACAAACTACTGCCCCATGCATCACTAATCCAGCACCTGCCAGGGACAAGGGTGTAACTCCCAGGCCCCAGGCCCCAGACCCCAGCTGTGAGATCTTCCTTTTCCCTGTTCACTCCAGAAACACTCCTGCACCGGACAACGAGATCAATGCTAGAAACACAGAAAAGGACAAAATAGGCGTTTTTCCCCCTCTGGAGCACATGATAATGAACGAGAATCGAGACATATGCCATGAAGGAGAGCTGGGAGCAATGGGAACCCATGACAGGATGATCTGATCCACTGGGGGTGTCGGGGCAGGTGTTCCTGATGAAGGGTCATGCAGATGAGAACTGGAGAAGAATATAAAGTAGCAGAGAGAAATGGAGGAGAAGCAGCATGAACAAGAGGCAGGGAAAAGCTTGCCTACCTCCAAACTCACGAGTCAACTCCTATACCTCTGATGTCAGACACTTTGGACAAAAAGGTACACAGAGAAAAACTGCACTTTAGAAATTTCTTAAAATTTAAAATATACTTCAGCAATCACTTTGTTTTACAGGAACCACTAATGTTTTTGCACATTCCCCTTCCAGGCAGAGTCTGTGGGCATTTAATGACTTTCTGGCACCCTCCTTGCCAGTCTGGGCATCGAACATCTCGGGTGAGAAAGTGCTGATGGATGCACCACAGTTTTCCTCTACCGCGTGGCCCAATCTATCATAACACAGATAGGTCCTAAATGGTTGAGGTAATTTAAATTGGCAGAGACTAATTCAGAGCATGAGACCATGGAAAACCCAAGCTTCCAATCTAAGAACCACTTTTCTTCTTAAAAGCTCCAGTAGGATGGCTAGATGCCCTATAACCCATACCCCTACTTCCAGGAATTTAACCTGAAGAAAGAAAAGTCTAAAATTTAAAAACACCTTTCAGAATGCTTCTTGTGGTAGAATTTAGAATGGCAAAATGTTGGAAAAAACATAGATGTTCAGAAATAATATGTAATTTGGTGAAGTATGAGTCATCAATTAAATGTACAATGTTAGGCAGTGAATAAAAATAATTCCCAGAATCCAGTGGTTCTGACCAGGGACTACTTTACCTCCCACAGGAACACTGGGCAAAGTCTAGGGGCATTTTTGACTATCACACCTGGGAGACTGGATCCTACTGCAATCTAATGGCAAGAGATCAGGAATGTTACCTTACATCCTATCATGCTCTGAACAACTCTTCAAAGCAAATAATTATCTGATACATCACATTAACAGAAGCAAAGACAAAAGTCACATGGTCATCTCAACAGATGCAGAAAAAGCCTTTGACAAAACCCAACATGCACTCATGATTTTAAAAAAGAAAGAAAGAAAGAAAGAAAGAAAGAAAGAAAGAAAGAAAGAAAGAAAGAAAGAGAGAAAAGAAAAGAAAGAAACTCTCCAAAGAAAATAGGGCTTTATCTCAATCTGATAAAAACCGTTTATGACAAACCTACTGCCAACAACATATTAAATGGAGAAAAGCTAAAAGTTTTCCCTCTAAAATCAGGAACAAGATGAGGATATCCACTGTCACCATTCCTGTTCAACATACTACCGGAAACTTTAGCCAGAGCAATCAGGCAAGAGAAAAAAATAACAAGTACATGGACAGGAAAGGAAAAAGTCAAACTATCCTTATTTGCAGATGATATGATCCATTACAAAGAAGACCCAAGAAAATCCACCAAAAGGCTCTTAAAAGTAATAACAAAACTCAGCAACATAGCAGGATACAAAATCAATGCACAAAAAATCAATAATGTTGAGTTCGATCTCAAGCACCAAAAAAAAAAAAAACCTCAATAATGTTTCTGTACACCAATTATGAACCCACCAAGAAAGAAATTAGAAAAACAATAACATCAAGAAAAATTAGTTAGGAATTAACCTAATCAAGGAAATGAAAGACCTCTATAATGAAAACTACAGTATTCTGAAAAAAGATTGAATGCAATCCCAGTCAAAATACAAAGAGCACTCCTCACAGAACTTTAAAAAAAAAATAAACTCTAAAATTATTATGGAACTAAAAGAGACCCAGTATAGCAAAAACAACCCTGGGCAACAAGACCAAAGCAGGAGGCATCACAATCTCAGATTTCAAATTATATTACCAAAGCTACAGTGAAAAAAAAGCATGGTACTGGCACAAAAACAGATAGGTGGATTAACGGAACAGAACAGAAGATGCAGAAACAACCCCGAGCA